>CAEFZX010006441.1:0-25737 GCA_903066825.1 Alfaro cultratus | reverse complement strand
TAACTCTTAATATGTTATGTTAACATACCAGGCACGTTCTCAGTTCGTTGTTCATGTGTCATGTAACGTTAGCAAACCGTACTAGCCTGTTGTTGCCTCTATTCTATTTGTATTTCCTTTCAAGATGACATGTCTGTTCTTGGTGTTGGATTTTATCAAATAAATTTCCCCCAAAAATGCGACTTATATATGGATTTTTCTTCTTTATTATGCATTTTATGGCTGGTGCGACTTATACTCCGGAGCGACTTATAGTCCGGAAAATACGGTATATTTAGTAGAAATTCAGATTAGTTGTTCACATAGACCTCAGCTATCGACTGGTCAGAAAGAAAGTCAAGACCAAAGTTGACTTGTACTATTTTAAAACAACTGTAATCTAAAAAGTGTCACAGTGTCTAATGCTGTCATTACTTTTTATGCTTCTAAACCTGGTCACGCTTGTTTTGGATGGTTATTTACATAGATGTCAATAATTATTCATTTAGGAAATCGAAATGTGAAAGTACGAGATGGTGCGCCACCATTGATCTTCCTGTGCGAAACGTACCGACAAAGGAACATTTAAATTGTTACTGGTCCAAATAACGTCCTGTTACACAAACAAAATGTGCATTTTAGCTCTTTAAATAGCTAAAAAGCATGTATCCTAATGAAGAGTATTTAATTTACTGACTTAACTGCTTTCCTTTTCCATCTGGTAGATGCGCTGGCCAGTTTTCATCATCGTTATGGATCATGAACCATTGTAAATAATCACAAACCTTCATGTAAATAACCCTCTGAAGTGAATGTGGCTTTTATAAACCGGTTTTAGCAGAAACTCCTGGGACATTTTGTGGGATTGGAGTTTTTTCTTAGTACGGCAATAGTAAATGTATTGCTTATCTGATTTGTAGCTAAATCTTAAACCAGAACCATGTTCCAAAAAATATGAACTATTGCTTTAAACTGAATGAAATGTGCTAGCAAAATATGACTAATTAGGATATTAAAAAAAACATACTTTGTGTTTTTGCTGCATAAAGCTAAATACTATCTGCACTACTAAAGGAAACTTTGAAAGCTTATTTAAATTCTTAGTCCTATATTGAGTTAAAGCTAGTTTCTATGTAATTAAGCTTTTATTTTACACTTTTATTTTCGAGTAGCTAATGGGTCTAAAGTGTTTGTTGAGGCAACAGGAGCGAATCTTTCCTCCCTCTTCTCGTTCTCACGGGTACGTCATCCTAATTGCTCAAATCTCTTTCCTCCAGCTCTGAAAACTTTGGAAACAGAAGACGCTCAAATGAAAACTTTAAATTAAACCAAAATTCTTTTGATTTTTCTTTATTTTTTAAATCACAAATCTCTAACTTTTGATGACCCAACTTCCCGGCTCAAGTTTTATAATCCCACACAAGTTTTTTTTATTTTTTATTTATCGTGGATGCAGGCCGTGTACCTCAATCTGTTTCCAGTGTCAGAATCTCTTCTCCTCATCCTCCCCCACCATCGCTCTCTTCCTACAGGCGATGATTCAGAGGCTTTCGGACCAACTTCCCTCCGTCCGCAGAGCACAAAGAAAGACTTTTATTTTCCACACTCAACTTTTCAAGTCTTAACTTCGCAGAGTTGCCAGAAGCGATTTGATTAGCAAGTTCAGAAAAAACAAATAGTTTGAACAAGGTATGTTTTTGATACCAAAACAACGTTCCATGATTTTTTATTCTATTCAGATGAAGCCACATGTTGATTTGCTTCCTTATGATAAAGTGCTCTTATAGTGCTCAATGTTTATTAAAAACAAAAAGAGATATTTATTTTTCCCACAATATTGTCAGATTTCTTAAATTAGCATCCAGACATGCAAAAAAAGTTCTATAAGAACCTTAAAATGTTGCAAATATCATAGATATATATACAAATAAAGTTCTTGAAGGTCATTTGTGTGTTTTTATGATTAAATTCTGACGCAGAAAATGTTGCCACTGAGGTGAAAGTAGTGAATAATGACCCTCAGACGGGGTTTGGGGGTCGGCTGCTCGTGTTCGTCTGCGTGTTTACGCATGTGAGACAAAGTGCTGTTGTTCTCTGCAAAATGAACGCGAGTCACGGCTAAAGGTCAAAAAGTCGAGGAGAAGAAAACCAGCTTCCTGTCGTGGTTCACAGTTCAGTCATTTCTCTTTCTCTTACACAAACTCATAACAGAAAAGTCCTAGATTCATCATTTCAGAGGACATAGTAGAAGTTTCTGATAATCAATAAATCTAATGCTGCATCACCTGAAAGGACGGATGTTGGTCCAGCCAAACAAGTACATATTTCTTGGTCATAAATTATTGCGAGAAATGATAATATCGATGTTTTGAGACCATTTTCAATAAATATCATGATACTACAAACAAATTCTTTAAAGATAATCTCATAGTGGATGCAAAGTGAGGCACTTTCGTCTCTCCAAGTTTGTGTGCAGCTTAAAACTGTTAAAACAATTTTCATTGTGGTTGTGGCTTAAAAACCACGGACCGCCACTTCAAACTGTGTGAAAATGTGTTTGAAGAGTTAATTTAAAATGAAAACAGCAACGCTGTCTGCAAGAGACAGGAAAACCGTAAAAAAGGTGTGTAAAACTTTGTCAATATTTTGCTTATGTTGAAAAAACACTGAAGCGACAAGCCCCTTGAACTGTCAACTTGTTCGCCTTTTTCGCAAGTAGCAACATCTGGTCGTTGATCACGTGACTTGCGTGATCTGAAAACCGTGTTTTTACAGAATTCAAAAGATTTTGATACGACCAAAACAAAACCTCATAAATACAGTGAAAAAAGATTTTAACGTGAAATTGGAGGTGTTTTATAAATGTGTGTGTTTGCATCAAGCTGATTTATTTTTCGTAATTTCAATTTGCGCAGTTTTACGGTCAGTGGAAATGGAGCGGCACGGAGTGAGACATGGAGCGTGTCGCAGCTAAATGAGCTTCTGGTTACCAAAGACGGAGCTCGAAGAAAGTCAGTTCACCTTACTGTTACTGATTGGTGAGCAGGATGTTTCATTTACAGACTGATGTCCAACATTCAGTCTACTTCCTGTCCATTTTTTAACGTTTGTCTTGGGCTTTATCTTAGTAGGACAGGGAGAGGATTTTTGTTTCCAAAACTCTCTCCTCTGTGAGAAATAACAAAACGCCTCAGGACTTACAAGCCGTGAAGCCAGAGCGCGGGAACAGACTCTTTGTTGAGGTTTTGTGTGAACACAGCAAGCTTTCTGCCCGTGTGGGTTGGCTTCCCGCTGTTCTCACGTTGAAGAACTCCTGTTTAATCTGAGGGCACGGATCAGGGGACGGTGTTTAAACCGTCTCCTATAGAGCTGATCCCAATCACAGAGAAGAGAGTCTGATGATGTCTCAGATATTCAGACTGCGTGACGGCAGCAGCATGTAGACACACAGGATGTAGGCAGGACGAAGGAGCAACCTTGGTTGCTTTTGTAGCGCCGATCAAATCACAATCTGAGGGAGTTTCATTGTTGCCGGGAAATCTGCAGCGTTGGACAACACTGGACCATGTTGTCCAACGAGAGCGCAGAGTGGCTGGTCCCACTCTGCAAATGAAATTGCCTTTTATATTAAGAAACATGCAATATTATTAATATTATTTGGTAACAGGACTGTCGTAATAAGTCAATTAATTGCATGATCAATTAAAACGAACTCAGTAATTTCCATTTTCTATCAAAAACTGGATTACAAAAATCTTCAGTCTGGTATATTAGTCTCAACTTGTTTTCTTACTGAGACATGATTAATTTTATTTGTTGTTTCTATTGTTTTATTTATTTTGGAAATTTAAAATGGCTTTCAGTGTTAAATGTTCATTGGAATTTAAAGTTTATTGATTTTCGAGAATGTGTTCTTGCATTATTATACCATTACCTTTATATTACCTGAAACAACTTCTGGGACAATTTATCGTCTAGCAAAAATTGTTGTTTGTCTTATTTGGTAGTAGCATTATTTCACATAAATGAGTAAAACTCCTTCATTTTGAAGTCATGAAGAAATTACTTTTTATTTTAAAAATAAAATTACATGTGGCTCTATTGTTGGTACCCCAAACAATCCCTTTAACACCAATAAAACTGAAGCATTTTTAAAAAGATATTTCTCCACGATTTGAGAATTAGCAATCAATGGCTGTCTGTCTCTGCAAAGTGCAACATATTCAAGTCATCCGGTCTCCATGACAACCGCTAGATGCTGTCTTCATGGCGACTGCTAGTTTGGCATGCATCTCAGGAAAATATCAGCTTTTTCCGTCCTAAAAATGACAAACATGAACATGTGTAGAAACTGCAATTCCTTGAATGACCTCTTGAGGCTGTTTATAAGGTCAAATGACACGGTCCTGCTAGATCTGTCGTCTGACTCCAGCTGACTACTTTTTACTGCTAAACAATTATAGAGTTGGACAACTCCATAATTGTCTAACAATTATAGAGTTTCACAGCAGTGAATGATGGTTGTTCTGACCCAACAGACGCATCATGTGACGCCTCTGTGCAACATATAATGGCTACATTGGTGAGTTTTTCTCTCTCTGAGCACAAAGGGTTGGCTGTCGACAGCGATACGTCAGCCAAGGTGTTCTGTAATGGCGGAGGCAATCACTTCCAGGTGTCGGACAGAAAACGCACCACGACTGGTGCAGGATATTTCACTCGCTCTCGGGAACAACAAAGAAGTGGAGCACATTTTACTGTAGTGAGGCACTGAAGTGTATTTTTATTAGAATTTGAATGCGTAACAAGTCAAAAACAAGGTGATCTTCTCATCCTAATTTAAAGTCATGTTACAAAACCCTGTCAGGATGTAAAGAAAGGAATTTATTAGAAAATAAGCAATATTTTTTTTTTTTTTTTTTTTTTTTTACCAGTTTCTACTTGTTTTTATTTTTAAAATCTGCTCTCACATGTTCAAAACCCTGAGCTCAATGGAAATGTTTGCTGAAAATGAAGACCATTTCGAAAACCACAGAAATGTGTTAAATATGTGAAATTGAGTGCAGTTTGCCATTTGTGCCACTAGGTGTCAGGATTTTTTCTTACTAGTTGCTTATTTTAAGTGTTCTGCTTGCTTTCGATATGAATCTCATTAGTTTTACTTTTTTTTTTTGTTTTAATAAAACTTGTTTTAACTAGATGAAAGCACATTGAGATCAAGACCTCTTTCACAATGGCCACGGAAGGAAGCAGCGTAAAAGTAACAAAAACAGACATCTAAAATATGTAAAATGTGAATAAAAGTGACATATTTGTGACTTGTACTGTTTTTACAAATGTTTATGATGGGATTCATTCAGCATTTCACAAATTTGTTTGGTGGCAAATGACAGATTTCATAAATGAATACATAGATTCATAACTTACCTTAATTTTCTGTCAAATAGAAATCCATTTTTGTTGCAGTTTTGGTAAAATGTTTTAAATACGATTTTATTTAGTCTGAAGTGTTTTAATACAGAATAAGGCCACATCAGCTAAAACAAAAACACATAGACATCAATTTATTATAGTTGGACACATCAGAAATCTACATCCTGGAATATCAGAACAGTAATAATTCAACACTATCTGCTGTAATAAAAAAACAAAAAGTTAAGTACAGTAAGAGAGCAAACATTAAAGCCAGTTTGGAGAAACGATTTGGATCTGCAGCTTATGATCCTAAACTTATCTGTAAGTGGACGTTTGCATGTTCTTGGTGGTCAGCAGGAGCGTCCCCCAGCTGGAGCTCCAGCTGTCAAAATAAAGGTTTTCAGATTTCCAGGGGGAAGACTTGTGGAGTAACGTCGTCCAGAGTGGGTGCTGATCCGAGGCGGGGAGCAGAGAGAAGGCCTTCCTTTGTCCGGCGCTGTCACAGAACTATTTACTGGCACCGTGTTGTGGAGAGGAGGCTGAGCCTTAGACGGTGGAAAGCTGCAGAACACACAGTTCTGACACTGAACACATGGTCGGGACTCCCTGACGGGTTCGGTGTGTGTGTGTGTGTGTGTGTGTGTGTGTGTCGATGCCTCCTTCTATCTGGCGGCAACCACCCTCTACGGTTTGATCAAGCTGTGAATAATGGTGTGTGTGTGTGTGTTTGCAAACACATGGAGTTGTTGTGCTTTTTGCTGAAGTCTCTCTAGTTTCCAAAGCTATTTCCATTTTAGCTGACTATGCTTTTGTGTTTGGTGAATGTAACAAAGAGAGGATTTCTGTTTAGTAAGGATAAATATCTGTTTTTGCCATGTGTGCGTCAGGTTAAGATCTTTGCAGGCATCCTTAAAAAGTCTTAAATTCATGTATCTAAAATAAGACCTTAAAATTCATTTTAAAAAGTAAGTTGACCTTTAGCATGTTAATCACAGGTCTTAAATGTTATTTTTACAGAACTGTTTAATCTCATAGCTAAGTTATTTTTCTCGTGGGACTCTTCTTTCAGACTAAAGTTTGAGTCGCATTTGTACCCTTGTTATGTAGCGAGGGTATATTAGCAACCCTTGGTAGGGTTGCTAGCAAGGGTAGCTAGGAATGCTTGCTAACCAAGCTACCTTTGGTATCTAGCAAGGGTATATTAGCAGCTAGTTAGTAGTTCATTGGCAAGCTTTTTTGCTAATATTTGCAAATATCAGTGACTATCATGGGTAAGTGCAAATTTATTACCGGTTGGCTGAATTGCGTTTGTACATTTTTGTGGCGATATAGGTCTTATGGTATTAAATTATGGTATTAAAAAGTCTTACATTTGATCTTTTCAAACCTGCTGCTTTCTCACGTTTGAAAGACTCCAGATCAGTTTGTTCTCTCAACGATTCATGCTCCCATTTTCTACCCAAACGTTAAAATACCGTCCTTCTCCTCTTTTGGACCCATGTACGTTTAGGCCAAGTACTGCTGGTCATTTCTCTTATTAGTAAGGAGTTTTGATGAATTATGGAGATAAATATTAATAACGCTTTACATCCTCCTCGAGTTTTACTAACTTCGGTTCTGATCCCCATTTGGGAGGGTTGAAACCTAATAATGACGAATTATGTCCCCCGGTCAAACTAAAATAACACCTAGTGGTGGATATGATTTATTGGAGCCACCTAAGCTCATTCCCTGGAAGCAAAAATGACTGTATTATCGAAAATGTCCTCAAATCATGAATTTCCAATGTGAGACTTCCCCAAGGCGTGCATGAACTGATACGTGGTCAATAATAAAACATCCTGGTAGACGGCTTCTACTCTTTCCTCACAAAATCCGGGACAAGTTGGCAAGAAACCCATCCCAAATATTTTTCCTTTATTCTGGTTTGTTTGCACTTGAACCTGAGATTGTTTAAAGGAATGTGACAGCAGGATTATCCTGTGGTTCAAAGAAATGAAAAGAATGTCCCGTTAATCTGGAGTTTATGCTTGTTTTACACAAGAGGATAGAGCCGATGAATATTAAAAATTTTAAAACAGATTTTTCACGTCTTGTAAGTTTTTTTCTTTTCTTAAATTCAAAATTTTGGAGTCAGAACATCCAAGTACAGCCCTCCACTCCGTCCATGGATCGTTGCAGGAAGTTGACAAAGTTGTAGTTTGAAATTCCCACAACCCATCGGCTCAAAAATAAGCCAAAACTTCCTCTTTGTCTATTTCTACTTAATGCTGTTATGCAAATATGTACTAAAGAAAGACACCTGCATTTCCATTAATATGTTGAACATTTGTCACCATGACAACAGATCCTGAATCAGCGTTTTCGTTGATCAAACCTTAAATCAGGCGAGTCTCTGTTCATGTATGTGAATGAGTCAGACAGCAGGTCTTGCTGCATGCCTGGTAGTTGAATGAGCACACAGAGGTTTTCATTGTTTCCACATCATAATTTATTACCCAACTCTTTGCTCTATTATTACCTTTAATGAAACAGAGGTTATTAATGCTGCATGCCCTCTACCTGCCTTTTGTGTTCACTGTGGCCCGGTGTGAAACAGGCACTCCGCCATGTCACACCCTCACTCTGCAGCTGCGTTAAACATAACCTGTTTTGTGATACAATTTCACATTTACATGGACGCTGAAGTAATTTCTTCCAGTTGATGCTGATCACTGCTGATCTGTTAACTTTTTTTTTTTAAACTTCCCCTTCAGGCTCACTTTTATTTCTGCTCTTCTGTCTGTCGTTTCTGTTGGTTGCAGTTTCAAAGTTACCGCTTTAATGAAATTTGAAACATGAGTGGATCTTGACTTCTTTGTGACAAGAAAATACAGTTTTTCCTTTTTTTTTAATTCTCTTTCTTTTACAAACTTTGACCAGACCAAAAAAAAAACAAACTACATTGGCTTATCCAAATTTTGCGTTCGGCTAGTCCTCCTAGTCTATGTACTATTGTATGCAAACTTTAAACTGTTTTTAAGAGAAATAAAAGAAATGATTGGTGTCATTGAGTTTGAGCTGAAACTTAATGTTGCTTCCACCCTTTCACCAAGTAACTGCTGTATTTGTACTTTTATTTTCCTGGTTTTGCTCTTCTCACATCTGCTTTCACATAAAGAACAATAATGGTCCAAGTCCAAAGATGACTCATCTTGATGGAGCATGGCTGTAGCTCATTGTTTTTGACAGAGGTTTGACTTGAGTGTTCAGTCATGAGTTATTAGTTTGAACTCTGAACATGTTCGGGTATTTCTGTGCTTCAGAGTGCACAAACTAATACTGATTTAAAAAAAATATTGTGGACTGTTCAGGAACTAACATTAGAGCAAAGAATATTATGTTTTTATATGTTTGCAAATGTGTGTTTGAGGAAATTGATCATAGTTGGGCTCATTTTTGCCAGTTTTATCTGGTTTTGAATCAAATTTTGTTAGCAACACGAGCAAATAATAGTGTATTTATTTCCAGTTAATGTTTTCAGACAATGAAAAACCATGTTCACAAATGGAGTGGAGTGATAAAGTGTTTGGCATTTTTCCACCAAAGCTAGCTAGCTGACCAGCTAGGGCTAGCTGACTAGCTAGCGTTGGTGGAAGCTAGCTAGCTGCCTAGGTAGGGCTAGCTGACTAGCTAGCTAGCTCTAAGAACCCAATTTGCCAATGAGTCAGAGAGAAAGTGTCATTTCCAATAGAAGCTAGTGGAGGATTCGTTGGAAACAGTAGCCATTTTTAAAACTTGGGAGGTTAATTTTGTTTTTGATTGGTCAAATAGAAAGCAGACACTTCAGTGTGAATAGCACATTAGCGTTAGATGTTTTGGAATAACCATCAACGTGGCGCTCACAGCTTCCGGGACAGCTGATTATTTTTCTCTGAATCCATAAAATGTTATTTTCTCTATTTGGGGTATATTTCACGGTTTATAAAGAATACGCATCACATTTGATTATCGCTAATTTAAAATCCAAAAGATTTAGAATGATCAAAACTGACCATTCTACACTGAGCCTGTAATATAACGCTGGAGATTTTGAAAAACAAATCAAATTGATTATTTTATTGGGTTTTGAAGCTTTTCCTGACAGGAACATGTCGCTATTTGTCAGATGTTGTGATATTTGCCAGACATGGATGATCAAGAGTGATTTTTTTATTATCTAGCAGACAAAAACACCCTGATTTGCCACAGATAGTAGCATCAGGAAATATTTTGCTTAACCACCTATTTCCTCTAAAACAAGGATACATCTCGCTGTTTTTGCCAGGAGAAAAAAAAAGCCAACTTGCAATACTGAATGTTTGGCGTGAGGAGCCAAGTCACACAGATGTTTTTACAGGACAACACTTGACTCATTTCCTATAACGCTCTTTTGGGGGCAGCAGGAACAAATCTATGTGGACACATTACACAAACCACAAACCACAAAGCACCAACAGGAATCCTGCTGTGGTTCGTTACAGACCTGCATGTGCTTATTCTGCTCAAGAGATTGGAATTAAATCATACAAATGCATGACGTCTAATAAGAGTCTCTGTCCAAACTCAGCCGTTACATCTGGTTTTCATTCTCTTTCCCATTTTACATATCTTTTTTTAATGCATCATGTACAAATTTTCTAATTTTCTCATGAATGTAATCGGTTCATTGCTATTTTTTAAAACAGCAATGCTGATTTTACTTGTTTAGTTCCTTGTACTTCATCTTTTATGATTTACAATTTGTTTGGAGTTATGTTGGAACATTTAAATAGTATTCTGTGAAATTGCCTTGCAGCATAGATTTGACATTACAGAGGAAACCAATTATTTTAGCCAAACCTCAAAATGACCAAGACAAAAGAACAGCCATTCAGCTAAAACAGGGTTTGTGCTGATCTCCATAGGTAATATGATAGCTAGCTCCCCATATACTTTTACTAATTGTTGTTTAAAAGAAGTGAAGATGTGACAAACAAGCCTGGAAGAGGATACAGGTTACTTTTGCAAATAAGCAAAACAAACAGAAATCGTCTGGTTTCCCCTTAAGGAAGCGATGAGATTCCTACTGACCACCTGCCTGTAAATGTTATTTGCTGGGATCATAAAACCATATTTTCTTACTTAAGATATGTGTAGTGGCTGCTAATTCGTTTCAGTGTAAAGCCACTATATTGTTCAACAAGCTTCAGTTTTCTTTCCTTTGTTGACGTTCATTAGCTTGACTCTTAGCCTGACGCGTTTCTGTCCCACGATATGCTCTTGTGCATCTATTAGTGAATCAAAGAAGTACTTACAAAATCCACACAAAGTCTGACAAACGACGAACTTTACTTTTCTTTGAGCAGATGATACAGAGGATTCTTTAATCTTGCACAGCATTCCACATTTTTATCGGTCAAAAAACTGTGTAGAGCTCAGTTAAACACTACATTCAATTTCCTTTCTGCACTAACATGACACATCACTTTACATATTTTCAATTACGTCCATTAGGTGGCGCTTTTCTACAAAAACATAACAAAATGGAAACTTAGTATTAAGAAAATATCTAAATATGCAAAAGGCATGCACAATAATAAACAATGTTACAAACTGACATTTTTTGGCTCTTACAATATGAGTAGGATATGGAAAGTTAAGTTTTGTTGTCGGTTGTCAAAGTAGTCCCAAGTTGACGCATGGTTTGTACCAAACATCCCACAATTACTGCACCTGAAAAAACTGGGCATGAAATGGAACAAAATCACCAGCATGACTGGATAGCAGTTTAACACCTGATAAAAAGAAACAAAACAAAAAAAACAAGCAACCCAGTAGCTAGCTAAATCAAGCCGGTCATATTCATTTGCTATAACTTCTGTGGATTTTTTTTTTGTTATGGACACAAACTATTGTTTCATGTCAGTGAGTTTTGTTTAAAAGATGCCCTGTTGTATAACTTGACCATTTAGCAGAGATGGACATGGCCCTCAGGCTGTTCCTTCTCTGTTTACAATGCACATCAATGAGGAAGTTTCTAAAAGATCTCTGGGAGGAAAACAGAAGGAGATGAGCCGTAATCGTCAGCTCTCCATCTGTCGAATCTTTTGTCTGTCTGATTGGAGCCGGCGTCTCACAGGCTGACATTTCAGTGAGCCCAAAAGTTAAAAATGAACCCGTTTGTGTTTGCTTGTGTGCGTGTGTCCTAAAAATGCCGTTGCTGGGAAGTCTGGATGGAGGAGGAAGCATGTTGTGCTTGCAGGGCTTTATGGATGTTTGTTGAGCAAGTATCATTCCAAGTTGCAAACAAATGCTAGCAGTTATTATCATCACTTAATTCCATAATTAGTTGTTACTGAGCCAGTGAAACAGACCCTGAACTATGATTAAAACATATTAAAACTTTTTTTTTTCTTTGAATTTGGCTGTGAATATAAATTTGATTGAATATTAGCCGTTAATGCTAAAATTAAGTTTGGCTTGAAGTACAAATGAAGTTAGTTACACTGATTCAAAGATCGCAAAGGTTGTAAGAATGCCATTTATGAAGATTTAGGATTTAATCTCTCTCTAGCAAACAAATCGCTATTCTATTCCCACAATAATCTAGACGAAGATCAATAGACAAAATTTCAAAACATGCTTAAGCCACGGATTTGGACGTGCTAAGAGCTTCTCAAACACAGCTTCATGCCACCCTTAACTCAGAAAATCCTGCAATTATTGTACCTAAAATATGTCAGTATCACAATAAATCATTGTTAAAAAGTCCTTCAGTTGACATTATAAAAATTGAACAAATTTTGTAACTTAAGTTTCCTTAGCTAGACTTTACATTGAAAACATTTTTGGGATATTTCCTATTTGTGTCTTCTTCTGTGGTTTTTTTGTTGTGCTGTTGCTGGTGGTAAAATAGTTAGAAATGGATGAGTGAACATTTGAAGCTGAAAAATATCCACAATCCCGTCTATATATCAGTTTTTGTTGAGGCTGACAAATCTAGTTTAAGTGAATATACTCCTCCATTTGTTCCATGTGTTATTATTATTTTTGGATGAAATTCAGGCTTGCTTCCTGAAGATGAAATAAGGATAAAAATAACTTTCACAACTTTTTAAAAGGAAGCCGAAAATGGCTGACGAGTAACAACTTTACTCAAGCAGAAGCGAAGAACAGCGTATTGTCCCTGCTTGTTAAATGTTGACGTGTCGTTAGCTGAAAGAACCAGGTAGCAGCTAGCTGGGCTGCAATGCTCACCCAGGAAATTAAGCCATTGCTTCAAAAGTTTAGAAATGTCTTGTAATCCTTTAATTAGGTTTCGCAATGTGGAAAATATTTAGGTAGTTAATTCTTAAGTGTGTTCAACCTTTTTAAAGTTGGCCTTGCCAGAAAATGCTGCTAGCTCTAATGTTTGTGTTCTTGATGGAGGCTCTTCCACTGTTGAGTTGTTGTGCTGTTGGTGTTGGTCGGGTGGCAGTGCCTTGAATAAACTAAAGCTGCGTCTGAGTCATTTGCCGAGAATCTGCTGCGTTGAACATTATTTTGAAATTCACCCCCAAACTTTCTTAGCTTGCCGAGTTCCTTTTCTTCAAGAAATCTTGGTTAGTATGCCACTTTTCATGCTGGTAGAAATCCAAGTCGATCTTGGTGTAATCAGCCTTTCTTTCCCCCGCTCTCTTAGTCACGTTGCTCCTCTGATGTGACAAGAAGAAGAGGGCTGCTTCTGGACTTTCTGGGAAGTTTACGCTTGCGTGTATTGAATTACACATAAACTCCAATTAGTGCGGGCTCGGACGGGATTTTTCCACCAAGTTTTGACACAAACATAAAAATCTACCCAGCCTTGAAAAAGTAAAAACCCCTAGCAAATCAGAGAAGAAAGGGAGAGATAATGGGATTTGCTGCAGATGACAGAAACATGAAAAGAAACTTGCCAGATGTTTGAACTACACTTTCATTTGTTTTTAAATCGCGTTTAAGTCGCCATGCTCTAATAACTTTTCATTAGAGAACAGCCAAAGGGTCGTTTAAAAAGACTGAACAGAAGTTCCACCTACTTATCACTTGAAAATGACCTTGATAGTCTGATCCCAAAGATAATGAAGCAACATTCGGGTCTTCTGGTTCTGGTCTACTCTGATTCCCCAGAATCAAATCCAAACTCAGAGAAGCAACTTTCAGTTTTTATGCTCCACAAATCTGAAACAAGATAGTTTGATACTTCATCTACTATAATAATCAAAAACTAGTCTCTGTGTTGCAAGCGTTTAGAAGGGTTTCCTAGAGCAGATCAGCTGTGAACACGTTTCTTATGTAGATGTTTACGTTGGCTCCAACACAGCTGAACAATGTGTGTGTGAGTGTGTGTGTGTGTGTCTCTCTCTCTGCAGATAGGTTTCTGTGGATGGTGTTTACAGATCCTGCATGGTCGGGTGGACAGATCAGACCAAATTCAATTTCCCTTCCACCAGGAGCGTTTTCTCAATTTCATCCTGTGTGTCTCACGCTGTCGCTCTCTTGTGATGACTTGATTTGTTTTTTTCTTTTTGTCTTGTTAGCAAGAAGCGATCAGTGATCCACAACCAGAGGAGGTTAAACGACAGACAGGGAGCAAAGAGCGGTGAAAAGGCAGATAATGAATTACGGAAAAAAAGAAGCTACGTCAGAGATTTATATATAAAATTTATTCAAGAAATGTTTTCAGATAAACAAGATTTGCTGTATCATCCAACACGTTCTGTTGGGAATATGACCAGATGTTTACCTTGAGCAAGAAATCCAAACTCAAGACTTCTTTAGCCGTCAAAGGAACGCTAAAGAAGTCTTTATACGTCTTTCTTATACCGCTTTAAGAAAGACGTATAAAGTTGTCCGAAAGGCATCAAGTAAAATCCCACAGGTTTAAAGTTTTAACACAGAAATTTATAACTGTAGTGAGTAATTGCTTTTATTTATAACAGGAAATCAACAGGTAATGCCGTTATTGCAACTAATCTATCATATTGATTATAGCAGCTAAAAAACGTTATTCATAATAAAGAAGGAACGTGTGTCAGTTTGTCTTACTGTAGATGACATGTGCCAGGTGTGTGCGTAAGTATTATTTTTATCAATTTGTATACTGCCAAATATTGTTTATCATGATACAAATCTTGATTCAGAGTTGTCATGATAAATTCCAATCAAAGATGTTTAAAACCGTCCAAAATTGTCCGTATTGTCAGGATTGATAGTTTAATTGTTTACTCCACTTGTTCTTCAATGACGGCATCGCTAAATACCAATTTATTTGAAAAATACGGTAACCCTGTGCAGTTCTGTGACGTAAATCACAGTTCTGTTCGTGACTGGTGTCCTAACGAAGCGCATTTTGCTTTTCCAAGAGCAGTCCTTGTGTTTGTGGGGCCGTAATTGCTGTAACACACAGTCACAGTCTTACAGTTTCCTAAAAAGGAAGTAGTCGAAAGTTCTTATCGTCAATTTTATCGTTATCACAATCATACCGCAAAGTATCGCAATAAAGCTTTAAGTCTTTATCGCCCACCACTACCACCAAATTACATAAATGTGAAGTTTTAAATTTTACCATAAGAATTACAGTGCAGAGACAGATAATTATTCCTATTTTATCAGTTTGGTAATTTTATCAATACATTCAGCCACAACTGGCCATTTGAGGACCCTCATGATCTCGATACGACCCTAAAACCAAATGAGTTTGACTCTCCTGCTATAGAACGAAGCAACGCTCTCATCATGATTCACAAAGCCTCTCTGCATAATTCGGTCACTCTAAGACATCAGAACGAGGCTGACGTGTCCAGTGCAGATCCACCCTGGCGGTTCTGACTAGGACAGGTTTGTGGAATGCTGCCGCTCCAGAAGTTATTTCATCTCTGTGCTGAGTCAGTGCCGGCAGCCTGGCCCACAATGACGCGCTTGTTTTTATGTTGATGCGCTCAGACGCCGCAGTCCCCTGCTCCAGCCGTGCCGCCGAAGGTCGCTCAAGGTCAGGGTGCAAAAAGCCTTTGCACAGGTACTTCTCATCAAAAGAGTGTTGATGAACTGGAAGTCATTGTGTAACATGAAAGCACACTGATTAGATGGTATCACTCCATGTTTTTATTCCCCTTCTGCTCATACTTTAGTTGATGTATTGTTGCTATATTCATGCAGAAAGAACACACCGACAGATTTCAGTTCCTAGGATCTTGGCTAAAACTCAAAGGACTCATGGGAGGATTACTCATAATTGTTTCATCCTGATTCCTATGATTAGAAATGCAACATCTAATATTTTGGTCTGACCAGCAACAAGGCAGCTGTTGGAATAGTGTTTGATTTCCACTTTTATTGTCATTTTCATGGACAACAATCTGTCTTTATTAACAAGTAATCTCAGCTTTTGCTTTTTTTATTTTTTTTTACATAGTTTGACTACAACCTATTTATTGTTGTTATAAATAAATCGATAACAATAAATATATAATTAACACAACATCACAGGTAGACAAATGATAAAATGGAAATAAAATTAAGTTTAGTAAAACATAATAAGACAAATGTCAAATAGGCAGACATACCAAAAGACAGGTGATCAATATCAATAGATAATATGTCTGAGAGAATATTAAATAATTTTACTGAATCCGATCAAGAACCACACAGCATTCTGGGGGATGTAGGCAGAAGAAGAACACTGATTTTAATTGCGTTTTATGTAATGGAAACAATTGTGTTTCTTTGACGTTAGCGGTGTATCGACGACTCGGTTCTTGCAAAGATGACTCCACATTTGTCAGTGGAAGACTATAAATAAATACAAAGCAGTGGGTTTCAAAAGTTTGTGGTTTCTGAAACAGTATTTCACTGATTCTGCCCTGATCTGTAGGTCAGGTTGGGTTCAGGTGGTTCCGAGCCGCTCTTCTCCGTCCTTCTCTTCATCTCCATTCCTCCCTCCCTTCGCTTCGTCTGTGTCTCTCTCCGTCTGGACCGACTCTTAGCGTTTTGCAATCAGCCTCACGTGCTCCCCGGCTCGCACAGGGCCGCCGCTGTCTCCGCGCGCCTCCTTCCAGCTCCAGGTTTTTGATCCGAGTGCCAGTCTGTTTCACATGCAAATGGTGATTTTAAAGCTCATCGTCTCCCTCGTCGTCCAGCTGCACTTGGACCTGGTGAGGGAGCGCCTTTGTGTGGGAAGCCTTGAAAATGGGGCCACGAGGATTTTAGCGCTGAGTCAGGTTAGACGTGTCTGGAAATAACGTAGTACAGCTGCTTAGTGTTTGCTGACAGCGCCTGTCGTCGGTGCAGGAAGTGTAGCGTCTTCGTACGGAGGTCGCGGGAAGGGCATTGGGGCGATGCTCTGTCACAAAGTGGAGAGAGGAGAGTTTGAGAAAAGTGATGAACTTTGGTCCGCTATAACCTTCTCAACGTTTAACACTAACATGCATTCCTGTTACAGTGGGAAGTTGATAAAAACTCAGACATCTCACATAGAGCGGCAACTAGCGATTATTTTAGCAATCAATTGATCAAATAAAAAACATGCATATTTTTAATTGAACCACATAAACTCTTTTTTTACAATCATAGAAATACATAAAAAGGCAAACAAACAAATAGTTCAATTTCTTTTTAAATAATAAAATAAACATCTGGATGATAACAAAATCTTTTCCAGCAGCCGTTGTACAGCGAATGCAGCGGTAAAACCAGTTGCTCAGTAATGGCACCGTGCCCGTTGAATGTGACTCAGCGATTGTGAGGTTTTTGAAACAGTTAATTTTCCAGACACCAAAAAGCACAAACTTTTTTTCTAAGCGTTTATGTTGCTTTTAGAAGCTGTATGAACCCAAATGGAAGTACAAAAAACGTGCAAAATGCGAACTTTAGGTCGCCGTTTAAATGTAATTTATTTTTCCAGCAATTTACTCCCTGCTTCTTTCAAAAAGATAGTTTTGTTTTGCGGTATTAACTTTTTTTCTTCTCTCTGTATGACATCGCTCACCCTGAATTTATAAAATACTTAATTTTACCTACAAATCTCCTTGGAAAGCTTCCTCACTGCACTACTCCTCATTCTGGATCTTTTTCTCTCCCTTCTTGATTATTTATTTTTCTCTTTGGCAGACCCAACATCTGCCTCTCCTTGTCTCATTTAGCTCCTCTCTTCCTCTCTCCATCACTTCATGTCATCTCTTTATCCTCCCTGCGTGATGGCTGCTCTCCAGGACAGTAACTGGGGGATGATTGGTCTCATGCAATCATCGTAGATCATCAGTGAGATTGATGGGGATGCTAAGGTGGTCAGACTGGTTGCAATTACAAGGTTGCACTAAATATCAATCATGCTACATGGCTGAATGTACTTATGTAAGCCTTTATGAGGCATGTGTTGCTATGTTATTTGAATCCAAACCGTGATTTAATAAAGAGGAAACACTGGAATCTGTATATATCGGTATATCGGTTTCTAATTGTAGTTTAATTAAATTTCTCAACAAGAAAGTATTATATCCAATAGAAAAGACCAGAAACATTTTATTTTTATACATTGCTTAACCTTACCATCATGTTTTTCAAAACCTAACCAAATAATTTTTGCCTGATTTTAAACAATTATTCATACTCTTTGAAATTTGTCCTTATTTTGTCACAAAGCTAATAATAACAATAATAATAATAATAATAATACATGTATTAGTCTTTTAAACCCACTAGGTTAGCCAAAGTATCTTACGGTTGGTGAAATACGGCAAAAAATGTAAGACACAAGGAATATAACAAGATAAAAGAAGAAGAAATAGTAGAATATAGTGAAAAAATAAGAAAAATATGTCGCTCTACTGAGTATTAACAACCATGTTGAACTTATTTGTGTTGAGTGTTGATTGAAAGAGGGCCCAGGTCAAAGGTCAGTCTTATTTCAGGCAGAGAGAGAGAGAGAGAGAAAAATACCTAGTGACCAGAAGAGGGCAGCACACACTTTATCGCTCATTAAAATGCTTTGACACAGAATTAATGAAATCCAGAGTAGATTAGAGTTCAAATTGGTTTTGGTGTCTTTAATTAGAAAA
Organism: Alfaro cultratus; assembly: GCA_903066825.1. Lineage (NCBI taxonomy): Eukaryota > Metazoa > Chordata > Actinopteri > Cyprinodontiformes > Poeciliidae > Alfaro > Alfaro cultratus. The sequence continues at coordinate 7,270 of CAEFZX010006441.1, read as the reverse complement.
CACTTCAAAGAGTCTTTTGCTTCCATTGTTCCTGCTTTCCTCTCATCACATCCTTTCTTTCCTTCCTTTACCCATTAAGAATAAAATTAAATAATGTAACAGAGAAACATATGAATTCAATGTCAGTATGTTAAAAAAAGGTACATCCCTCTTGTACTTTATTATGTCTGTATTTATTCTAAATCATTGCTATAAAGTTAAAGGAAGTACTTAAAGGCCATAGAACAGTTAAAGGTAAATTTTACAGCGTACTTCAGCAGAACCTGAGAGGATCAGAGAACATGTGGGCGTTTTTATGGTACAGAGGTTTTATCAGAGCTTGTGATTACATCGACTCAGGAAGTGGAGCGTTAGATACAGGAAATGAGCTTTGGATATGCGGCCCAGTCACTGTCCAGTTTGCCCATCGTTATGTTTCGCTTCAAAGAGGAAAAGAAATGGAAGATATTGCTTACAGCTTTCGGCTTTTCTTAAAAATTACTTTTGCGCCCTCCATCTCAGACTGAATGAGCAAAAGATTTCTTATATTAGATAAAATGTGCTCAAAAATGTCTTCATATTTGTGATCAAATAACACAAGAGTTTAGAAGCTAACAGATGTAAAGTTTTTGCAAGCAAAAGACGCCTGGGCAATGATCAGAATATGTACTTCAGGAATATTTTAGTAAGCAAGCAGATTAACATTTTAGTGCCATCTCTCTGAGGATTCAGGCATTTTTCACTCCCAACTTGATCAAGAGCTCAAACCTTTTTCTGTCCACCAGGAGGCATTAGAGCGTAAATGTTATTTCAGAACAGACACAGTTTCTTCCTCTGCTGCCACCACAGATATATTATGTTTGGTAAATGGCGAACGCAGGTGGAGTTTCTGTCTTTGTGTGGGACACTTCTTTAATAACGTGACTGATTTCAGATTCAGAGGTGTTTCTTGTTCTGTACTGGGGGATTTGTGTACATTCATTTGTAGAAAAAAAACGCTTCAACCCTTTGTTTTGGACAGAACAGACAAGGCAAGATGCAAAATCTCATTCACAGTAGCTAATAACTGTTGATTTAAGATCTATTTTTCAATCCAAGTATTTGTTTCTGGAGAATACCAGCTGTTTTTGTTCATGTCCAGAACATTTGAAAGGGGGGATTATATAGGAAACTCTTGGTGTGGCCACAAAAACTGGGTTGTCGTCACATATAGCGGCGGTTATCCTCAGTTTCCTCAGAAAATTTGTTTTCATTCCAGATCAGACACATACCAATTGGTGAATGATTATTTTCATTTCCCAAACATTAAGGAATTGGTGATTATAAAAAGCATTGATTTTTGGTGTGAAACAATTGTTGAATACGCAGAAGGAGCACGTTATTCTAACTGTCAAGTCTGGTGGAGGATCTGTGATGCTGCGGGCTTCTTTCTTTCTTCTCCAAATGCATTCAGAGACTTTGAAATCGATAATATATGAGGAGATTTTACATATAAATCTGCTGGAGTTAATTGGAGAATAAGGTCTGGGTCAGGTTGGGTCAGTGTAGAGGTACACCGCCCGCTGATTGCCACTTGTGCGTCTGAAGAGGGCGCAGTGTGAATGCATCCTCACTGAGCGCATCAGTCACACATTTTCCCCTATTCCAACTGGTAAATCTGCCAAACACACCCGGCTGAAGTTCTCCCTGCAGCTCCCGCCTCCAGGAAATGACTTGATGATCGAGTTGTTGGATGTAACGCCAGGCTGACTGGTCAAACTGTGACGTTTCACGTTTGCTCCAGTTGCATTATTTCCAAAGCGAAGGTCCTCGTGTTTTTCGAGCGACTTCAGAGAATCTGAGGAGACGAATCGACGGAGAAATACGAGGAGTCTGTCTTCTCCTTCCTTCTTTCCACTCCTTCTAGGGATTACAGTGTGGCTTCATTATCCACTGAGGGATGGAGCTTTGGAAGCCCTCGGCACACTCAGAGTCAGGGTTATGTGTGTGTACCAAAAAAAAAAAAATTCCTGTAGTGTAAGTGTGTGAGAGACTGAGATAATTTACTGTGTGTGTGTGTTTAGATTGAGTTTTCTTGCATATTTTTGTGTGTGTGTGAGAGAGAGAGAGAGAGAGAGAGAGAGAGAGAGAGGGAGAGAGAGAGAGAGAGAGAAAGTGTGTATGTTCATCCTCCGGGCAGCTAAAGTGTTTGCAAGGAGGATGAGATAATGAAGATGCAGGGAGTTGGCTGCAGCTTACAGGGAGCGGGAGTGGGGGGAATTATGAGGGGCTCCCAGCGGGAGAGGAAACTATGAAGGGAAATAAAATTCCAAAATAGAATCAAATAAAAGAAACGATGCCGTTTTTTAAGCTCAGAGTGTGACAGTGAGTTGGGAAAATGGGGGGCTGGGGAAAGAGACGAAAACCAGAAGCAGTTAAACCGAGCGGATAATAAAACTAATAAAGTGGCGTGAAGTGAGAAGAAACTAAAAACCACTTAATAATAAATGGACAAAATGTGTTATGTGGAAGAGAAAACAAATAAAAAACTGATTCCTTTCATACAGATGAGCCAAGCAAAACCAAAACAGAGTCTGCTTTATACCAGTGTGACAAACTTCAGCCCCATGCAGCGCTGGTTTGTTCCCCTGCAGTGCATTCGTTTATCAGCTGAGGTCACTGGTGAATCGACTCCAACCAGAACAGAGTAAACAGACTCATGATTCATACAAACCTCCTTTTATAGTCCTGTCCCCCTGCGGTGCAGCTGTCGCTTTATGTGTATGTTGTTTGTTTTAAAGAGTTTTCAGTTTCTACCAAAATGAAATTCAGCGGCTCTGTTTTGGAACTTTGTTATTGTCGAGGTTCATATTTGTCCCTTAGGTTGATTTTACGGCGTTTCTTCTCCTGAAATCTATTCTTTAAATGAAGCTTAAAATGTGTCGGAACATAAAAAAAAAATAAAAAAAAAAATAAGCGAGTCATTAGGTGCACTGCAAAAACACAAAAGCTGTTAGCTGTTAGCCAACAAGACTTTAAGTGTCTTCATATAACAGATGGGCATTCTGAAGCATTCACATTAATATTCAGGGACTTTTAACAATAGCTTAGACTTTTTTAATCAGACATAACAGAAACTAGATGATGTTTTGTGGTATAGACGTCACTTTGATGAGAAATAGTGTAATTTTAATGATAGCGCAGGTTCTTGTGCACTGTGATGTTGTTGCACCCTGACTGGTAATTCATGGAATAAAATAAAGAGAAAAAAATGAAATTTATCACACTTAGAAAATCGGGTCTCAGAAATGTCTTTACTTTTAATTCAAAACTTCAAATGTAAGAATCTGTTGCCAGAAACACATCACACAACAATGAAGTAACAATTAACCTTAATAGGAATCAGCACAGACCGACTAGTTACACTGTTCATTAAGGATATTTTAGTTTCTGTCTGATATTTTTAAAGTGTGCAATCTAAAAATCCGTAAGACCAAATGTATTCAAATCAGACTAAAATCACATTCCGTATTTGGACAGAATCTGGAAAGTCGAGACAAGCACAAATGTAGAACATAGCAAAATAACTCCATGATTCAATCACAGCTACTGTCCTATTTTAAGTGAGGCAGAGTTCCTTGAACCAGGACCTGGATTAAAGAATGGATAAAGTTTCTCAGTGAAGCTGCAGTCATTGAAAGAAAAAATGAGTTCTGCTATACCGACGTCATAAAATGAGACTAAACCCTCGTCATAGTCTACAAACAGCCCGATTCTCTGAGGACGGTGGGTAAGACTGAGAGGGATTTCGTGGCTGGCCCGTGCTTTGTACTCATTCTCCTTCTTTAGACTCAGTATCCAGTGGCCGCTCTCCTGACTGTTTGTGATTTTTTTCTTCCTATTGATCGACTCGTAGACCACTCCTAAATCGTATTTCATCATGCCCATCACCTGAACCTCAAAGTAGAACCTCCCGAAACCGAAATTCTGTTGTGCCACGACTCCCCCTCCTGGATTAAACCTCTTTGGCAAATCCGGAACAGATTTCTTAAACTCACCCAGACGGACTTGTTTGCCATCGTCAGATACGATGAGCCATGGATCTGCTGTTTGTGGATCCAGAGTTAAATTTACTTTGAACTTCTGCACCCTCTTAAGCTCTGCCTCCTTCAGCTTACATTTTTCTTTCTTGAAGGTAGCTTGCAACTGATCCACAGCTTCCACCACTGCTTTCCTTACCATCTCTTCATATAGAGGGATTTGGACACTGACGTCTGACCAGTCCTTCATGGCTGGGATGTTATTGACGGATGAAAAACTTCTCAAAACATGAGCGTGATCATCAGACGATGAGAGCTCTTGCACGTTGGCGCTACTCTGCATCAGTACCTTCACTTCCTGCCCCAGCTCTGATATAAGTCTTTCATTTAGCCTCTCTGCCGTGACTTGCCTTATTTCTATATTCCTGAGAAGTTCATCTGTACCATTTTCAAGGATTCGTTTCAGATCTGTGAAGACCTGAAGACCGACTGCCGCCTTACCGTCTGCAGCTTGTTGGTTCAGCCTTGACGTGTGCCTGAGATCCTGCATCTTTCCTCGTCTCTCTTGAATCATCCGGTTTAACGTTTCCTCTGTCCCTCTTAGCACAGATCTCTTTTGTCCAGCCTCTTCACTCAGAGGAAGGTAGTCGTGCTCCTTGTGATCTAGGAGGGTGCAGAGCATGCAGGTGAATGTCTGGTCTGTCCTGCAGAACAGCTCCAGCGGTTTGTTGTGGTATGAGCACATCCTGGCCTCTAGGTTCTCCACAGGCTCGAGCAGCTGGTGCTTCTTCAGGCCTTTAGTCATCAAATGAGGCTTCAGGTGTGTTTCGCAGTAAGATGCCAGACACTCCAAGCAGGACTTGACTGCCTTCAGTTTCAGTCCTGTACATTCATCGCAGGATATGTCTCCTAATGTGGCAACCCTTTGTTGCGACTGAGCGCTGTTGAAATTGTTTTCATCGACGGCAAGGATGAGACCGCTCGTGGTTTTGGTGGCAGCCAAGCTTATGTTGCTGTTGCTACTGTTGCTTGTCGCATTGTTGCTTCTAGAGGTGTTGCTCTCGATGACGCTGCTGGATCTGCTGGATCTGCTGATGGTGCTGCTAAGTTTACTGTGAAAATTGCTTTCTCTGTTGGTGTTGGTGTAGCATTTTCCGAGTTTAGGTGTTGGAATGCTGACGTTGCTACTGTTGTCACTCCAAGTATTGCTTCTGGGGAAGCTGCTGCTGATATTGCCGTTGGATCTGCTGAAGATGTTGTTAAGTTTTCTGTGGAAACTGCTTTCACCAATGCCGTTGCTACTGTCGTGCGCCGAAGTGTCGCTCGTATAAGGGCCGCTGTCAGTCTCACTTTTGTTGATGGCGCAGGGCTCCTTTGCTTTGGACCTTTTGAGGCAATTTGCCATCTTAGAGAGGAATTGATTGGGTTGAAGCTGAGGACGTTCATCAAATTCCTCTTTGCATATCGGACACTGACAGTGGACACTCTGATCCCATTCTCTTAGGATGCACGTTTTGCACAAGTTGTCGCCACAAGGCAGCGTGACAGGAAAAGTAAAGATGTTCTTGCAAATTTGGCACCGAAGCTGGTCTTCAGGTATCAGACATCTGGCGGCCATGTTGGCTCACTGGCAACAAATCAGAGGGACATGTTCTTAATGAACTATTTGTCTAACAGCTATTAACCATAAAATCATTTAGTCAGTGAATTTCTCATCTTTTTTCCCTGATTTCAAAAATGAAAACTAACTAACTAATCAGTCAGATCAGGATGCAGTAGCTCCGTCGATGTCCATTAATATCAATCATTTTGATTGGTTCTAAAAGTCAGTAATAGCAAATAACAAGAGAGATAAATGAATTAACATAAAAGATGAGTATACTAACATTTTCTAAGCTCCAATGTGAAACACTATTTGATGATGAAATGAGAACATTCTGTCTGAGGCGAACAAAAAGAACGAGAGCACAAGAAGTAGAAATGACTAAGACTAATTTAAAGCTACCAGACCAACGACACGATGTCTCCTGCTACCAAATGTTTGTTCCTTTGATAACAATTTGGACAAGCAAGTGCAGATTACATTCATTTGACTTTTTTTGGCCCAGATTTAGGCTCTAGATGAGAGATTATAATTTCTATGTATTCAGTGAATTATGGCAACGTGACAATGTTCTGGACGGGGAACAATAAACAGACAGAATGAAGGACAAAGACCGTGAAGGACTTGCTATAAGTCCCAGTTCTAAATGGGAAACTTGGACATTCACCAACCATGACCTGAAAATCCAATATGGTGGCTGTGTGTTAAAAAAGAATGGTCATAGCTACATTGATAAACATTAAATATTTCACATGTACACAGCCCTGAATGTGTGGCTGGACTGTTTTTGTAGGCACTCGTTGCCATTTGGTTGTATTGCTAACAGCAGTTATGGAGCAAATCAATTAACTATCCCAGGAAAATGGAATATAACATTTGGCACTTTCCTGTTTCATTCTTTGGTAATTTGTAGAAAATGGGAAATGGTCAAAACAACGAAAAAGATGCAGTGCTTTCAGACCTCAAATAATACAAAGAAAACAAGTTCATGTTAATTCAGAAACAACAATATTGATGTTTTAACTCAGAAAGACTTCAGAAGTCAACATTTGGTGGAATAACCAGGAGGTTTTCTATGGGATTCACTGCAATGGGTCTTCATTTTTTCCAGAGATGTATTTCTCGTTTGCTTTAATATCGGAATACCAAATAATCCAATATCCAAACTTTAAAGATATCAGGTTGTATGTGTGTGAGAGACTCACCTGTGTGCTGCAGAGGGAACCTTTAATGAAGTCTTCAATGAGTTTCTGTGTCTTTCTGACTGTGAGGAGCACAGCTTTCCTTCTTATCTTTTAAGCAATGTGGTGTAAAGTTCAATCCGGTTAGCAAATAAAAAGTCACCTGCTCTGCTGTGATTTCCTTATTGTTTTATCGTGCCAGTTGTTGACATTCGGTAACCAATAACTGGTGACTTCCCGGCCATGTTGCTGTCCGCACACTGTTACACAAAGTTAGCCATAACGTGCTGCCAGTGTTTCTCCTCAATAACTCAAAGACAAAAGAACTCATAATAGACTACAGGAGGAAAGAAACAGACATTACACCACTAACCATTGGGGGAAAATGTGTGGAGAGGGTAGCTGACTTCCGTTTCCTGGGGGTCCACATTGAGCAGGGCCTCACATGGAACATGAACACCTTCGAGCTGACAAAAAAGGCCCAGCAA
>CAEFZX010006436.1:0-17983 GCA_903066825.1 Alfaro cultratus | reverse complement strand
CTCCATCCCTCCCTCCTCCCCCTTCCTTCTTCCTAAGTATATGATGTCAGCACCTGTTATTTTGTTCTTGTGTCATTGTTCTTATATGTTTAAAACAAATAAAAAGATTTCAATATATAAGTTTTGCTGGCTTTTGCCTTCATTCTTAACTGTTGTTTCCATCCCCCTCCACAGTGCGTACAGGGACCTAGAGGTTTGCTGGAGTCAGCGGCTCTCACTCCTCTTCTGGCCACCTCGTGTCCTCAGGGGAAACCTCAGACAGCTCTTCCTTGCCCAGAAAGCAGTTCGGCTCTGAACTCCGACCCCTCCCTGGAGCTCTCCCAGAGATGCGGCAGCACCCACCACAACTCCAAGACCTATGGGAGCACTTCTCCTCCGCTCCCCACCAAAAGTCGCTTGCACAAGCACAAACGAGCCTCTTCACATACTCCCAGGCCCACCTTTGACGACCACGTTACCCCTTCCTCCCATGACGGGAACCGTCGCTCCGCCGCCAGGGCCCACCGAGGAGCCAAGTTTGCCACACTCCAGTGACTGACTCCGGTTATATATGGGTTCAGAAAGCACATTATACACTTAAGCTTTAAGATGTCACAAGAGCAGAAACGGAGGCATGTCTGGGGTCTTAATAGCTCTTAGGTTAAGATGACTTACAAGTCAGCTACATATTTAGTAGAAGGGTGGTTCTATGTTCAAGCTGTTGCTCAGAGGAGTGACTGAACCTGTTTTGACCTTTGACCTTTGCCCCTTCTAGGACCAACAAACGTGGATTTATTCTAAATGAATGCAACAAGAGTTATCTACTGCCAGTAAGAAATGAACTGCTTACAACCTTTGAAGTGAACCTCACTTCAAAATGCCCCCACCGTTATGGCAAGCTGTTTTAACATAAAATCTGTTTGATTCCAGATATCTGAAATTCTTTTTATGACCAGACATATTTTTAAATCATATCGCTAATTATCTTCTTTTTTGTTGTTTTTTTAGATGAAATACCTTTTTGAGACTTCTCTAATTACGTTCTGACGAGTGTATGTGACAGTAGATTTACCATTAATTTGTAAAGGAGCTATAATTCAAGAAAACTAAAAGTAATCTTTTTAACTGATTGACATCTGAAACATATATTTCAGATATGAACAATTAAATTTTTACTACTCCAAAAATACATTTAAGCTGTCTCACTTTTTGATCTGGCCACTCGTAATTGTAATTAAAGATATTTTGAATGACAACATAATTCCAGATATCTTAAATGTTGTTTTAGATATGAAGATTTGACTAGTGCAATTTAAATTCCAGATATTTTGAAAGCAAATAATTATAAGACAAAAATACATTTTAAATATCTAGAACTATAATTTTGACTAGTTAAAATTCCTTTCAAGTTGTTTCCAAATGAATCAGAGATGTCTTTAATTGGACAGCTTTTCTAATTCAGAAATCTTGAATTAGCATTTTTTTTCCAGTCAAAAGGACAGATTTATGTAGCATTTTGACATTTCAATAATACAATAAAAAAATGTTGACAGAGACACGTTTTTCTGTTCAAAGCCATTTTTAAATGCATTTTGTTCTTGGAGGAGAATATAGAAAATTCTTTGCAGATTTCTGAAGCAGTCTTCAAGTTAACAATTTTTTTGTGCGTTTTCCGCATATTCTGTAAATATTTTTGAACTGAACTGAATACCACTGAACCCTTTTCTATGTTATGGTATTTTCTGCCAATTTTGTGCAAGACACTCAAAATTCTGCAGGCACCTTTTTGGACAGCTCAATGGCAACACAAGGGGGTTTCTTAAATTAATTAAAAATTAATTAAGAAATCCAAAAATGTAACCTTGATTCATCATAATTACGTTACAGCTGCCTTACGGATGTGTGACCTTCCAAATGATGAATTCGGTGAAGACATTTGAGAAATTGTGAAAGGTATTTTGACTCGTCAAACCAAAATTAAAGATATCTTGAAATATTATTCTTATTAGGCAGATGTCTTACATTGGGGATAATTAAAATGTAGTTGTGTGTAGTCAAATGGCATTTTTAGACATCTGGGGTGTAATTATTGATAGTCAGACAAACCTGATTTTATGCTATAGAACCAAACCTTCCATAGAGTCATTTTCTTTGGGTTCCAACTTAAATGGTAACTGATGACAGCTGAATTGAACATTAGCTTGGAATTGATCTGCTAACCTCTGCTCTGATTTTTTTCCTTCGTTTTTAGGTTTTATGTTGACCACCATTAATCTCCTCATGCCTATGATAAACATCCAGCTGGCTTATGGAGGTCTGCGAGTCAGAATAATGTCAGTCATAGTTCATTTTGATGCTAGCTGGCTGTTTTGTTGAAAATTGTGAATATAGCACGATGTGAGTTTTTTGTGGATCTTCCCTTTAAGCTTGCTGGGTTAGATGTGTCTCATCAGCTGTACCGGTGTGTACCCCTTCAGTGCTGCACAAATGACAGAGAATGCAACTGCATGGTCATAACCAAACGTATTTTATTGTATAAGAACGTCTTTATTTACATCTCTTAAAACATGAAAGCACCTTCTAAGTAGAGCCAAAGCAGCTCAAACCCATCAACTTGTTATCATCCGCTCTTTTACAAATACCTACTTGCACTTTCAACTCTGGTTTATCAACAACAAAACCTGTTCCTGTCCCCTTTATCTCTTAAATAATTTGATTTTGTGTCTTTTAACAGATCTGTTTTAAGTTTTCCTGGAGAGATTGGTTCTCAGGTTGCAAAATTGTACTTTTGCTCTCTTGATAAGCAAGTTTTATGCGATACTGTACGATGGCAATAGCTGCACAAAAATGCAATGACCCCATTGGTCATGTTAGCACAATAAGCTGTTGAGGGACACATGCATGAACTTCTGTCTTCGTCTGTGTTGAAACCCCATCTCAGCACCTACAGCGTGAATGAAAGCAATGCATTCAGAAGTAGAAATGTAACGTTTCCTTTTTGTATGAACTGTGGGCTTATTTAAGCCAATGTTCCTCTTCCAATAAAAGCAAGGAAAGCAAACTTCAGTTCAATGAATCTGCCTTTTATGTTAGCATTGTACTAATTTTTTACCACCAGATGGCAGCAGTAAGCCAATCCTGTAAGGGAACAGGCTTGGTACTTTGTAGAGGGGTATGGCATTTAAACCTCTGGGTATCCAGATGTTTGAACCTTTCTGTTTGATTTTTAAAATAAAATAGATCATTGTTTTATTGACACAAGCTAATATCATTTTACTCTCCTGTTTCAGGAACCTGTACAATGAGTCTCAACAAAACATTGTCTGGAGTTCCAACTGTACCCAGTTAGAGAACATGGGTCTTATCTTGGACGTCTCAGAAGAAAAGTGAGAGTCTGACCTATGATTGCAGGATGGACTGTATAAAACCAGGCAACAAGTGGCAGCATCCACCAACACAAACTTTATTGGACTGCCCAAATTGATGATGGTTGAACAAAGTTAGGTGTTTCTTATGCTGTAAAAATATATAAAAGGAAAAATATTGTGCAAAAGATCTGAATTTCCAATCATAATAGTAGATCCAAGAGCAATGTTCTAGAACAGGGATCTTCCTCAGAGGTCTGGTGCTCTTCAGAATTCAGATGTGTCTCCGCTTCAACACAGCTCAGTCAAATAATCAGGTCATTAGCAGGACTCTGGAGAGCTTGACTGCACTGAGTTTGTAATTCAGCTATTTGATTGAAGCTTGTTGAACTGGGGACGCATCTAAAAGTTTCTGGACACCAGCCCTCAAGGCCTGGATTTGGGGACCCCTGCTCCAGGAAGTCAGAGTCAGCATTTAGCTCAGTGCTCATCATCTTGAGCCAGAAGATCTTGGTCATCCCTGAAATCACATTCCCTCCTGATTCTCCCATTTGCAACATCTTGTATTTTCCCAATGCATCCATCGCGCCGAATTACACTCAGGGGTCACAGCCAGTGACATGCACAAATAGACACTAAGTGGTGAAAGAGCACCTGTCATTGTTCCCTTTTAGGAAATAAGATGGCCCCCTTCCATGGCTGCCACCAGCTGCCAGGACAATGTTTAAAATGTAGCTTTTAGATTAAATCAGAAAAAAATACCTAGCCACCCACCTCTGACCTATTTAGCCCTCGCTACGCCTCTAGATTATGGTTCCTCAGCTTCCAGTAACAGCTGTAGTTCAGCTGTCAGCCCCAGAAACAGTAGAAGCTCATCCCCTGCTAAATCAGTGCAATTTGGAGCACTGTTTTCTATGGGGACAGGACAGAATTTCTTTTTCTTTTTTAATACTGGCCAATGGCATCCTAAAGGACAAACTCCACTCCGTGATCCATCCTTACTATTAACATCAGAATGTCCTGCTCCAACTCCTCCAATCCTGGACCTGAAGTCCTCCTCTGTCTTAAGTCTGCGCCACGTTGGCATCAAGGTACTTTGGCCCCCGTTTCTTTTCCTTCAGCAGCCGCACAAATTGGCTGCTCAGCTGCCCAATGCAGACGGCAGTAGAACCAACAGCCTCTGAACTGGCAGCAGCTCAGCAGTCTTAGAGCTCTACCAGGGGCCCTAAACTGCAGAACTTCCTGGTGGACCTTCGCCTCTTTAGAACCTACACAGGTTCCAGCATGTAAAGCTTCTTTGTAGACGCCGGTCTCTAGAGCTCCTCTATGGGTTTTCTCATCTCCAGGGTTCCTGAGCTCTATTGCGGGTCCTCAGATCCTAGGCTACACCTGGAGACCTACTCTCCACTTCGCTGGCCTTCAAGATTCAACATAGTCTCCAGGTTTCCTCAACCGTGCCAATTTTTCTTATAAATTTCCAAAAAGAATTTCACGCTGTCATAGTAACAGGGTATTTGTGTGTAGAATTTAGTAGAAAGATTGTTTTACTACATTTTGGAATAAAACTGTACTGTAACAAAATGTGAAAAAAGAGAAGTGCTGTGAATACTTTCCGGATTCACCACATATAGTTAAAGCATAGTTGTTTGGAGTTTTTCAGAAACTGCAGGATTTGTACACACAACTCTCTTTTCGGTTTTGGTTGGAAAAAAAGGAGAAACACATTCAACAAAAATACCTTGTTGACGAGGTCAGAGGACAGAAAACAGTGTGCTGTTGTCAGGGAAAATCCCTACTCTCCCCCTAATAACTGGGGCATTTGTCTGGGCTTCAGGTTGAAACTTTTCATCACCCTATATTCAGCGCTCATTCTTTGGCACTGATAACATAATCAATGTGACTTACACTCATTTGGTAAGTCAACTGACTTACCAAATGAGTAATGACTCATTTGGTAAGTAATGAGTCATGAGTCATTTACCTTTGGAACATCAAAGGTAAATTTACAGACGGGTTGAAACATTTCCAGGCTTAACAGACGATACTCGACGGACATAGATTTTAATGTCTTTACTTCGTTGAGTTTGCATAGCTGGTGTCTTTTTAGCTCTCACAGAGATCAAAATTTCAAACATTGATCACAAATAACCAAAGAGAGAAGAGTTGACAAACTGAGAGGGAACTGGCCTTGAACCACAGCCAGTCACCTCTGGCTCTGGCACACTGAGTCTAAACAGGAAATACATCTAAATGCCTCATTTTTCTCTGCGTTAACCTGAGGCAGTAGGTTAACTCTGTTGATTCCATAGTTCATTGATGGAGGTGGGGGGTGTGGAGGGTTCAGTTTACAACATTCAACACAGAATTGTGACAAAAAGGTTTTGGGTGTCCTTCAATCCATCCTGTAATACCTTAACACCTACGAGGAAACGAAAAGTTGGCAGAGCAAAACCTTTCACGGTGGCCGCACAATGAATCTTTCTTGCGATCACTTGAAAATGAGCAAGAGTGTAAATGTCGTGCGTGATGAACTGCAACAGCATCATGAGAAACGTTCTATTGTCCCGTAGTGTGTATTCCTGTGCGAACGCTCCAGGCCGATGCCTTCCTGGAATAGCCTTACACAGCTATTCTGCTTTGTCATCTGAAGAACATTTTCTTTTGTAATGTGGTGTAACATTCTCACATTACAGTAAGTGACAGTGAAGGTATTATTGGGTCGCTAAAGAGCATTGAAACTAGAGATACTCGTTCTTCTCCTTCACTTCGGGTCACTGGTGACTTTTTTATCCCATAACAAAGAATTCTCTACATTGTTTCTCAGACAATCTTTGGTATTAATAACCTTAACTTTTCTGCACTGTAACAGGTTTGCTGACCTTTGAGTTGTTGTTTTTTTTATATATATATATATATATTTTTTTTTTCCGAAGAGTTTTTTTTTTTTTTTGCGGCGCTAGTGGCTCGCATTTTTCCGCAACGGTGGGGGGAGACATGTGGCGAGGGTCGCCGGGGCCGGGAGTCGAACCTGCGACGTCCGCGTCAAGGACTGGGGCCTCCAGGTGTGGGGCGTGCTAAACCCCTGCGCCGCCACAGCACGCCCCGACCTTTGAGGGTTTTGAGTTGCTGTGAGGATTGTTCTCGGATTAAATGGTGCGCATACGGTAGCTTCATTCATGTATTTATTATTTCACACCAGCATAGTCACAAGGTCTTAGAAGTGCACATGTGTCATTAATGCCTTGGCAATATTATCCATTTTCATACTGGACTGTGATGTTACTATTGATCATTTTACGGACTATTTAATGTTTTTAGTTTTGCTGTGTGAGCATTAAACAACATGTTCTTGTCCGCCCTAACCAGCAAAAGGGAAAAAAACAAAACAAAAACAAAAACTGCAATTTTTTTTCTAAACAAACCAAGTAAGTTGCATGATGTTGCATGTTGGATGCATCTAATGTTATCTAAATGATGGTTAGTCTAGTTAAGCTTGTGTCCAGAGATGTTACATTTGCTCGATTAGATTTACTTGAATAACTTTCATGGGTAATTTTACTTTTGCCTGAGTAATATTATTATGAAGCATTGCTACTTTTACTTGAGTAACATTTCTGGACACTTTATCCAATATAATGAAGAAAAATAAGCATATTTTAACCAAAAACCAAATGAGACACAGACACACACCTACAGTTTACGTCTGAGTGAGACGTCTTGTTTCTAATGTTGTTAGAAACAAACAACTGTTGGACCGTTTGAAGATCAATAAGACGCAGTAAACACTATTTATTGTCATTGCATGTATTCATCCGTGTTCTACTGCACATATTATGGAATAATGTATTTATGTCAAGTGTAAAACAGAAAAACTGATGTGAAAAAGTATTTCCTCTGCCTGAATGTGTTGTGTTTATTGTTAGTATTTTCTTATTTCAGTCTATAAAATGTCAGAATTGTGTCTGTTTAAAAATATTAAATCAGGTTTGATGATCTCAGTACTTGAGTTTTTTTTTAACTAGTGCTACTTCAAGCTCATAAATATTTTTGTGTGTGTGTCTAGCAAAGGCAACGTACTATTTCCCTTGCAGACACTTCACTTCTCGCCCATCATTGTCTGATTTTGCATTTAAAGAAATCCTTCCCAGATTGGAAACATTGGTTTCTTAGATTTCTGCAACATTTGAGCTAAAGTTTATGGTGGTCTGAGCCGAATTACTCAGCTTTTCCTGGTGACTCATGCACACTTTCATGTCTGTTTACGATTATTGTTGTTTATGTTGCATTAATGAACAACATAGTTATTTCATTTGAAAGGTTACATAAATAAATGTTTAATAAAAAAAGCCTATTTATCCCATTTATTTTGGAGGTATTAAGGACTTCTAAACTGATGGGATCCTAGTTTAATTGATCACAATCAAGACATAGTAAGTGAATAAAACACAACACAAAAATATATATCCAACCAAAAATTAAGAGTTGCATTAAATAAAAACCGAAACTGATACACAAAAAGAGCTAAAAAAAAAAAAAAAAAAGAGAAGAAAAACTCTTAGGAATGAACAAAGGAAAGGAAACAAAGAAACAAACAAACTAAAAGTGATCCAAATTAGAGCAGAAATCAGAAAGACCAACGAATCACAGCAGTTTATTATACACTAGTTCCTTTGGGTTCATGTTTGTGCCTCTCTGCAACCCTGTGAGTTAAACTCCCCACACACACACACACACACACACACACATTAAAAACGACATTTCCATGTTTAAAGAAACTATGCACTGTAACTTGGAGAACCTGGCTTTGCTTCACATGCAGAAGAAAAGAAAAGAAAAGAAAAGAAAAACCTCCACACACTCCACAAACTGCCGTCTCGTGCAGATCTTAATGAAAAAGGAGTTACAGCCTGAGGTTTTTGCACACTGCTTTAAAAACAGAACATGGACCCGGGTAGATAGAACGGCACAGATCGATGAGCCTCAGATGAGCAGCACCGGCCGGTTCCCCTTTAACCAGCCGAGTCCAGAGGAAAGCACAAACACACACAGACTAAAAACGGAAAGCAAACAAAAGAAATGGATGTTTTTTTTTTGTTTTTTTTTTCTTTCCTCCTGCCAAACCTACAATAAACACAAACATTATCAAGCGGACAAAAGCTGTTTGACAGGTAAGTGCACTGTTTCCACTGAAGAAGAAATCCATGCAGTTTAACTTTGGCTGGGATCTTGGCAAAAGAACAACCCCCATGAACCAGAAAATGAGAAGCCCAAAATAAGGCAAAGGACTGCAATTGTGTCAATGAGCCGTGTTTTGCGAGTAAAAATAATTCAGTGGGAAAACGTAATCAAAGGGCGCACCGCTCCCTTTTTAAAAGTTGAAATAAGGCTGCTCTTTGGATTTTCCTCTGTGTTTTAGAGCCCTGTTGTGAAAGAGCGGCTCTAGGGAAACAGCTGACCTACTCTAAAAGGAATAGGTTTTAAACTGTGCAGAGGAACGGAGAAAGAATTGAAATAAAAAGTGAGAAAAGCCCTCCTTCCCCCGCCCCAGAAAAAATGCTATAAAATCCTTTTATATCTCTCTCTATATATAGTATATACTGTATATAAAAAGCTTTGAGTTCCACTTTACTTTAGCAGGACGGAGCGAACAGGAAGCGTGTTGCGGTGGAGACGGTGGATGGGCAGGTACACTGGCCTTTAATTCATTCAAGTGGAGTTTTAATCCTGTCCAAACGTACCGTTTCACAAAAACCAAAGCCTCTCCCTAACCTTACCCAACAACTGGTTTAGTTAAACATGGCCGTCGCCTCGCCCTGGCTATAAAAACACTACTTTCAGTTACCCAATTTAACTGAAGGATTAGTCACATGAACCAGCAAACAACACTGTTTGTACTTATTGTGGTAGTTTATGTTTTTGTCATTTGTGTTGAGAGGTTATTTGTGGTCGGTGTGTTAACTCTGGGATCCACAGCGAGATGAGGTGAGCCAACAACCGCTGCGAGTGGGAACCCTATCTTATAAACATCGAAACCACAATTCAACTTCCTTTACATTGTTTACTAGACTTAAGCTATCTTCATGCTGCAGGCCTTTATGCTCAAATCAGATTTTTATTTTATTAAATTTTTTTTTGCCATGGTCGTTCACATTTCCAAATATGCAACATGCGATCTTCTGTGTGAAGTGCAAGTTTCCCGCATGCGCAGTAGAGAGCGTGCTCGGCGTTTTGACGGCCGCCATGAGAAAGAAGAACGATTGCGGAAGCGAGCGTAGAGGCTAATGGCCGAGCATGTCTTATAAATTTTTTTCTAGTTTAAACTTCTTGAGGAAGTCTATTACACTGCACTGCGGACACAATGAAATTGAGCATGTGTGTCACCAAAACGGTGCGTAAAGTACAAAATAATATTTAAAATGCACTTAATTTATATTTGAATGATGGCAAACATCTAAATGTATAATTAAAATACATTGTTGTAAAAAATTTGGCACATTTTAGAAAGAAAATCATTCAAAGCAGAGCATGTGGACATGGAATGTTGCCGCATAAAAAAAAAGAATCACTGAGCTGTAGAGGAAGATGGCGAGGGACAGAAAGACGCATGTCAAGTTTGGTATTTGAGAATACGGGAAATGTCGCCGTCCGTGGTAACATGAGAGCAGAGGCGGGGAAAAATCCAACGCAAGTGGGGCGGTGCTCCATAATACGGATATTTACGGTTAAATACTAAAAGGGGAGGGGGACGGTGGGTAAAAAAAAAGTAGGCTACCGTAGTCAAGACCTGCCAAAACGGGAGACTTGACAGCTGGAATACCTGAGCAGGAAACTTCCACTACATGCATCGAGTCGTGTGGCTGCTGACAGGTTGACGTATTTGTTCCCTTTTTGTGTGCGACAGTCGATACAGAATCTGGTGTGTCACATTTCGGCTAACATTACATGCACTCACTGACCAAGAGAAGTATGTGACGTAAATAAAAACAAACAATGGATTAGAAAAGTTTTATAAAAAGTTCTGTCATACTTCAAACTTGAAACAAAAAGGAATGTCTGAATCGTTGTGCATTTTAACCAATAAAACGTTTTAACAAAGATCCAGCTCTTAAAAAAAAAGAAAAAAAAAAGAACTGGATCATTTTCTACTAGCCTTTCCTCTTTTATGTTTAAGAAACAGAATTAGTAGAATAATCGATCGATTACTCAATTACAACAGCCCCAAAATAAACCTCTCATTTTTTTCTAATATGAGTATTCAACTTTTTTGGGTAAAATCTAAAATAAGGATAGTCCATCTCGAGATAAATTAGCCTTCCTCTTTGTTTTTTTTTCCTGAAACATTTAGCAAGTATTATTATCGGTTAATTTTCGTAGTGCTGTGTAGCTTAAAGAAAAACATGCACATCTGTCTGAGTAGTGCTGACCTGCTGGTTGCGCTGCATGGGTGAGTTTGCTGTGGAGCTTAAAGCTGAAGCAGATGACATCAGGTCAGTGCAAAGAAAGACCCCAGCATGGCGTTTCCCCCCCTCTCTCCATAGGAAAGTAATTGTTCCACAGCCTTTCCTGGCATTCGTTGGGCACTTGTGAAGCCAGTGTGGTGCCATGTCCCATATCATCTGCCCACAAGCTTTTTGAGAGCATAACCAGTCTGCAGGGGGCTTTAATAGAGGAGGACCACCCCTCAAGGCAACAGCGATTGTTACGCTTAACTGCTACGCTGTGGAAAAGCTGCACAAAGCTGCATTGTGTTGCCCTCGATTTCATGGGGAACAATTAGCGAGCACCCACCTTAATGTTCTGATTAAGACATTTATCAGTTTTACTGTATTTTAATGGCTGTTAAACTTCCTGCTAATGGCTCCATTCGAGTAATCTGAAAGTATCCAAAAACCAAGATCGCTGGTGAAAAAGTTCAAAGACATATACTTTGTCTATCCTCTGACATATACTGGTCCCGAGTAGGATCAAACAAATGGACTCTGATGAATTTATGTGGCTGTAAAAAAGGGTTTGGGGGCTGAGCATCTGGGCCCAATCTTCACTGCTGCGTGTAATGAGGATCTGAGAGCTTTGTTCTTTTCTTGAGGAGAGAAAAGAGCCAGGTAGGGGGGGCCTGCATCTCAGGTAAACCTGTGCATGTGTCTCACGGCTAATGGAAAACATTAGTGGAGCGGCTGTGGAGAATCGGGGCTCTGCAGCTGAAACCATAGTCCCATCATCGGTAGCCGTTAAGTCCACTAGGCTGCGGATCACCGGGACCAGGCCCAAAGCTGGCGGGTTTTCACAAAAACATAAGCTTGGTGTGAAGTGTCAAACCAATTGTGGCATCATTTGTTTTTACACAGCTCAACTAGAGCTCCTCACCGCTCAGTGCAGTTTGTGTGCCACAGTGATAGTAGGTCGTTGAAATCTTCCGAAACTGCAAGATTCACACAAACCACGCAGCATGAGTTGTTTCTTCCTGGAAATAAACTGAGCAAACAGTAGCTGCACTATCATTAGCGCTATTTGAAATTCCGAAAATGAATTTGCTTAGTGGTGACAATTTGCAAAATATATAAAAAAACTTGATATGATATGGCAGAAAAATGTCGACTGTATCCACTTAAGAGAGCGAGCAGAGATTTGAGCACGAGGAGAACAGTTTGAGAAAGCGTAGTGACTATTTGAAAGAGAGCACAAGTTTTGAATACAAACAGTACAAGTTTTGAGGAGAAAGAAATGAAATCCTGCTTTCAGACTGAAAATTCATGCTCTGGAATTATGGCTGAAAAATTCCCCCATATGAGGTAGTTTTTTTGACCACATCAGAATAGACGTGTTGCTTTTATTTTCCCAGAATGCCTTGCACTGCAGCACGCTTCCTGCTTTTGGGGCGGTCTCTGGCCCGTTTGCCATTCACATAGGCCAGGGGTGGGCAACTCCAGGCCTGGAGGGCCGGTCTCCTGCAACTTTTAGATGTATCTTCACTTCAACACACCTGAGTCAAATAATGAGGTCATTAGCAGGACTCTGGAGAACTTGACTGCACTAGGGAGGTGATTCAGCTGTTGGATTCAAGGTTGTTGGACCAGGGAGACATCTAAGAGTTGAGACACCGGTCCTCCAGGACCAGGATTGCCCACCCCTGACATAGGCATTCAAACTGTGCCAGAGTTCACTTCAACCGAACCGAGACCGGGGTTTGTAAGCGGATCAGAGTTTGTTCTTTGAGTTCAATTACCCATTCACATCTCCACCAACGAACGGGACTCTCTAGGCAAAACTACTTTAGCCTACGAGTAATAGTCTAGTAGTCTGCTAAATTAATGGCATCTCCATAAGACCTCAACATAGCAGTCTTGCACAAACAGTGGCTGAACATTACAGCCAATGGGAGTTGAAGTAATAATGTAGAAATCCTGAAGCAAGTCACGTCTGATCCTTGGAAGATGGACCAGATTCTGTGCTTTGGCAGGGTGTGTCTGCCCTGTGGCTTAGATGAGCTGAAGCTAATAGAAGTCTGATCAAACCCTCAGATGATTTGAGGTCATAAGAGAAAACACTTTCTTCATACAGGTTGTATTGCCACTACACCTTAGAAGAATCTCTACTGGCCCTGTGACAGCAACACAAAACCCTTCCAGCCCCTAACAAACAACACAAAGCTAGCAGGTCTTTACCATTAAGTTTTTAAATGTCAAAGGTCAAGGGTTACTCGGCCTTTGCTGGTAAGTAATTTCTAAAGCACTTAGTAAGGCAGAAAAATTTGACCTTCAGCAAATGACTGAACCTTCTGTTGTTTGAGACGTACAAAAATTCTGAACGACTCTTACACAACTGCATCTTTAATAGATTCCCAAGAGTGGACAAGTCAAAGTAAATGCCTCTGTGTTTGGATGTTTTTGTGTGATAACAGGTTTACCTTCGGTTACTTTTGAGGTCAAAAACAGCCCCTAAAATCTGCATTTACTGGATGTAAGTCTTTTTGTTACTCTTTTGTGTTGTTGTTTTTTTCCCCTAAATAATATGGAAAACCTGTGCAATGGATATTTAAGTGGGTTTATATGTAAGAGGTCAAAGGTATTTTGAGTTTTGCTGTAAATGATCTCGATTCTGAAGTCTGTGGTGCTGAGAATCTTTGAGAGAGTGGTGTTGAAGCATCTGAAGGACATCACAGGCCTCCGGCTTGACCTCCCCTGCAGCTTCCTTACTGGGCAAACAGGTTGGCAGGTGACGCATTCAACTTGTGACTTGTCATACTTAGTTTTTGAAAGATTCTGGTACGAGCAACAACTACAAATACAGGCAAGTGGATAAGAACTGTTTGGGTTCTTCTGGATTTTGGGGAGGATTCTGGAATGGCACAGATCAGGAGAGGGAAGTGACTATCTTGGAAGTCGTACAATCGACAGGTGACAAAATGATGAAGTAGGGGAGCTTGCAGGTCATAGAATGTTTCCAGGTAGGAGTTTCCAGCTGGTGGTCGTGATCATTGGAAGGAGGTGAGGTGGATGAAGGAGTGTTGGAGGGAAGACAGGCAGGTGAATATGAGACCCACTTTTTCTCACAGAGATTTTTTATTTTTTTTCCCCCAGTCTGTCTCTCTGACAGCCAGAGCTACTCTACTGTGAAACCAAATAAGCATACTTGCACTACCACAACCTGCCCTTTTTTATTTCCTTGCTGTACATACACATGCATATACATATTGTTTTATTCATTCTTTATTTTGTTTTCACTAAAGTTTATCTATGTATATGTTGGGTGTTTTCACATCTGGTAATCCGGTACACTCAGTTCGATTGAAGACTAAAGTTGCAACATTTGTTCCATTTTCAGCTCTTTGCTCACTGCACTGTCAAAGAAATCAAACCCTTTGAAGAACTTGCTCACCTCCTCTGAAAACACGGGTTTAGTTTTGTTGTATTTACCCAGAAATCCCTGCACCATAGTCTGCTTCCTGCTTTTGGAGCGGTCTCTAGTCCGCTTGCCGTTCACAAATTCATTTGAACCACATCAGAGTTCATCTCAACTGAACCAAGATCTAGGTCTGAAGGCGGACAAGAGTTTGCTTTTTTTGGGGTCCCCATTAGAGTTTGAATATTCACTCACATCTCGCCAAACAAACAAAGCTTTTTATACAAATGAACTCAATTTAAGTTGACCAAACGGTTGGTGAGAATGCACCTTTAATGTCCGTATGCGTTTAGCTCTGTGAACTGAAGAACGGCTCTTGTTTGTGGAAACAATCTTGGCCAGTGTAGCTGAATCTGATTCTTAACCCACTTCCATACAAAAAGTTGCCCTCCAGCAAATAACTCTGCACATTTTTAGTATCTTAAAACTATAAAAATGACCAAGCAGGACTACTGGTAATTAACTCCGTCTTCAATAACTTATGCAAGAGGAGATGAGGTGAACTACTGTACATCCCTCTGCGTGTTTCCTCAGGTAAATCCGGTTTTCCGAGATAGCCCCAAAACACGCATTTACAGGAAGTCACTGTTTGTGTTGGATTTTCTCACCAAGCAGGTTTGTGCAATGAAGATTTTATCAACTTTAAATGTTAAGGGTCAAGGGTTACTCAACCTTTGATGGTAAATGATCTTAAAGTAGCCTTCAGCTAATAACTGGGGGTCTTTAGTCACTGAAAATACAGAAAATCACCTTGGAGGATTAACCAAGCAGAACTGCACCTTTTTATACCAAAAACAAAGTCAGATACATTCAACATTATGATGAAAAATGCTTTATCTAAACTCTATTAATGTAGCATTTTCTTCCTGTGTTAGCATGGGGACAGTCACAGGACAACCATGTTTGATTAAAACTCTAAATTGATATTGAGTGGTGGACGGACGGATGGATGCTTAAATGTAGCTTCTATCTGAGGAAATGCTTGTGGCCTCAATGCTACCAATGAGCATATTTTGATATATATTTGTGCCTTATTGCACTGGTTGTTTTTTAGTTTGTTTTTAATACGTTGTTAGAAATGTTGAATAAAAAGATTTTAGTCAATTTTTAGGCTGAAATGTACCTGCCAGCTCCTTGGCGCTTGTAGCACCATACATACCAGCGATTACAGGGTTAGTGTAAGACCGACGCCAAGAAGGAAATGATTTACGAGAAAGGTTTTCCTATCTTTCACAATAAAAATCTAAAATCTGTTGCACACATTTGTTTTCAGGAATGCCTAATAGTCGATTCCCAGTGATGACCTTGTAAGTTTGAAGTGTGTGTCAAGCTGGCTGTTATGTTCCATGGACTTCATGATGTTTGTTCACTAATGTTTCCTAATAAACCTCTATGGCATTCACAGAGCATCCGATTCCTTTTTGTTTTGCTCTTGGAATTTGTTTCAATTTTGCCTGAATTCAAAGGTTGTTGTTGACTAATGAACATTAAATCAAAAGAGTAAAAGAAGACTTCATTTTGGGGATGTCATATTCAGAGGGTTGAATGTGGACACAATACTTTTTGTTTTTGAAGGTTTTTTCTTTAGAAAACATGCATCACTTTCATTTAATTTGACCAATTGTGCCACTTTGTGTTGGTCAATCCATTTAAATCTCAAACAAAATCCAGAAAAAGTTTGTGGTTGTGATGTGACAGTTTGATAAAGTTCAAGGAGCATGACTTCTGCGAGGCACTGTAAATAAAGATCAGTGCTGCATGGCTGACAAAAACATTTGACAGAAATTAGTGATAAGAAAATTGTATTTAGTGATTAAAATACTTTATTTTCTAATTGTCAAATGAAGTTGTGACATTTTTGCTCATTCTCTCAAATTGTTCAATTTATAGGAGTTGGATGGTGTATAGATGAGACACACACTGTAAAAAAGACAACATTTAATCACGTTTTTTGTCAGACATTCAAAACCTTTTAACAACCATTTTATGCCCTTAGTCCAGCTAAATACAAACTTCTTTAGAGGCACAAATGTTACGTGACATTTTGGAAAACGACTCATAATCTTTGATGAATATTTTGCTGAATATTTATAGTATTCATCAAAATACTGAAAACATTTTTTGCTGATGCACCATTTTATTTCTATGTTTACATTTTGAAAGAGACGAGAATAAAAGAGACTTTTTAGTCTCAATCTGTTGTGGAAATGCAATAAAAATGCATAAGCTGCTAAACTCTGCATTTTTATTAATTATACGTATGTTCATAAACATCTGTTCATTCTGACCTAAGTATTAAGAGCCATTGTGAAAGATCTAGAGAGTCGCAGGTTGCAGACCCCTGGTCCAGTTTCTAGTTCAAATATCTTTGTATTCTTGAAATAAAACAAAGCTTTCTAATAGCTTTCTTTCTAATAACCTTACAGACAGATATGAGATTTGTTTTTATGTCAATATTCTTAAATATAAAATAAAAGTACTAGTTCCACTGGCTGTTTTTTTTTCTTTCTTCACTTGTAACAGTTTTTCATGTTATAAGTGAAAAATAAAAGTGAATGTTGACTTAAAACCGTGCGACAGACTGGTGACTTGTCCAGGGTGACCCCGGCTCTCGCCCAAAACCTAAGATGAAGACAGGCACCAGCACCACCTCCTGACCCCACTGGGGACAAGGGTGTTAGAAAATGGATGAATGGAAGGATGGATGGATGGATGGATGGATGGATGGATGGACGGACAGATGGACGGATGGATGGACTTAAAACCAAATCCTATATCTTGGTGAAATTTACTTGTAAGTTAGTTTTGTCTTTATAGTGTCCTAAAACATTTGCACTAGAAACTAGACGTGAAATACTTGGTCACATTTTGTGTTTTTGCAGTGAATACAGAGTCTGGAGGAACTGCTGGGAGTTGCATCTTCTACAGTTGCGGGAACCAGCGTGTCTGAATAGCCTAATTTCTTTCTTTTTTTTTTTCTTTTTTTTTTTTTTTTACTGTACCATGTCACAGAATAATTTTTTTTAATTTTTTTTTAAAGTCCTGTGGAGCTCTCTCAAATTTCCTGCTGTGACAGACCGTCCGTCTGACGCATGAGCGGTAGGTGTGTTAAAGCGGCGCAGCCCCTTCTGTTTGTCACAGCGTTCATAAATCTGCGTCCAGCCAATGGGGAGGCGCGTGGTAATCCCAGCCGGGTGAGAAAAGACCCGCTCGCGAGTCCCGAGGACCTTTAATCTGCGGAGAGGAGACGGTGAGGGGAGACGGTCACGAAGAGAGGCTGCTGCTGCTTCTGGGAGATGTCCGCTGGCTTTTGAGCAAACTTCCCAAACACCGAACCGAGTTCTGGATCTTTCCGCGAAGGGAAGCGACACTCGTGCCGCTGTCGCTTTAACTCTCCCATCCCAGCGCGCGAGAGGAGTGCTCGCGCCCCGCAGCAGCGCCCATCGACCCCCGGTCGTCATGTCGTCCGGTGACACCCCGGAGCAGAGTCGGCGGCTCAGCGTCCTGTCTTGGGATCAGGTGCGCCGCTTGGACTCCATCCTCGGGGAGAGCGTTCCCATCCACGGCCGCGGGAACTTCCCCACGCTGTCCGTGAAGCCCCGGCAGATCATCCAGGTGAGTTTGTGCTTCTTTTTTTTTTTTTTTTTTTTTTTTTTTTTTTTAATTATAATTTTGGTACATGACAATGTACCGGCCGGGCCCCCGATGCGGCCGGGGCGGGTTTGCACGCTGGGGCGGGG
>CAEFZX010006431.1:0-11405 GCA_903066825.1 Alfaro cultratus | reverse complement strand
CCCTAAAGTTTCACAATATGTACTCCAATAAAACTTTTTCGCTCTTCTAATCTTCCTCCTGACTTCTGCTTGTTTCTTCTTATAACTAATTAAATTCTGCAAACAAATATATTTTTTTTGTGTTTTAAAAGCCTTATTCCTTGCCTTTATTGCCATTGTACGTTCTAGATTCCACCAAGGGACAATTCTCTTCCTTTTAATCCCTTTACTTTTTGGTATTACTTCTTTTGCTATATCAATAATATTTTTGCTAACTTCTAAATTCATTTCATTTATCGGTTTACTTATATCTATTTTAATCAACCTGTCCTCACTCATAATCTTATATTTTCCCCAATCAGTATCTTTAAACCTCCATCTTCCTTGACTATTTATTTGATCCATTTCCACATCTATTTCAACTTCAATGAATATTGGATAGTGATCACTACCTATTGTACTTTTCTTATATATTTTCCAATTACAACAATCTGCCATACTTTGAGATACCAGAGTAAGGTCAATAGCAGACTCCTTACCTTTAGTCATATCCAATCGAGTTCCCTCCCCATTATTTAACACGACCAATTCTTTTTCCTCAATAATTTCTTCTACTATTCCCCCATTATAATCATCTTTCTCACCCCATAAAGTGCTGTGTGCATTAAAATCCCCACACCATATTAGTTTCTCTCCTCTATGTTTAAATATATCTTCTATTTTAGCTTTATCTATTTTTTTACAAGGGTTATAATAATTTATAATTTTTATACTTCCATTTTTTGTCCATACTTTAATCCCATTAATTTCTAACTCCGTATCCAATTGTATTTTAATAAATTTTATTTTTTCTTTTATACATATAGCACATCCTCCTCCATTTCCACTTTCTCTATCTCTTCGTATAATCACATACCCACTTATACTAAACTGTAATGTTTGTTTTAACCAAGTTTCTTGAATACATATAATATCTGGTTTCACATTTAATCTATTAATAAAACCTTTAAACTCTTGACCATTAGCAATTAGACTTCTCGCATTCCATTGTACTATTAAAATTATGTATTTATTTGACTTGCCTCACTTTCACCTGGCCCCTCTCCCTGTCTAAGTTCCTCCTGAATTCTTTCCCATGATAAATCTATGACATTAAAGAACCTTGCTGCTGCTTTCACTATAATTTTAATTTTTTCGGTTTTAGTTCTTGCCTGTTCTGCACAATTTATAATATAAGCCAAAAACGGAATCAGTTTTTCTATTGTAATGATATTTTGGTCCTTATCTACCTCTTTCTTTTTTTTCCATTTTTGCTCTTTGATTTACCCCTGTATTCTTCACTTCCTTTACTGCTTCTGCATATGACATTCTTTTTTCTGTTTTCAGTTTTTGAATTTCTGCTGCTTCTCTCCTCACCATACATCCTGCATATGCTGCAGTATGATTTCCTCCACAATTACAACATTTCATTGTATTCTCTTCACATTCCTTATAAAAGTGTTCCCCTCCGCACCTACCACATCTTTGCTTTCCATTACACACATTTGCTGTATGGCCATATCTCTGACATTTGTAGCATCTAATAGGAGGGGGAACATAATTTCTGACATTGAAACTCAAGTATCCAATCATTACTTTGTCTGGTTTCACTTTTCCTTTGAAATCCAATAGCACAGAAGTGCTATTCACTCTCTCTCCATTTCTAAAAGCCTGTAGTCGTTTTATTCCTATCACTTCTCCTCCTTTTATTACTTTTTTTAAGTCTTCCAAGTTTTCTCCTATGGGAATTCCTGAAATTACCCCTTTTATTCCTCTGTCCTCTCCAAGTATTTTCCTCTCCACTACTTCTCTTTTACAAAACGATTGTATTTTTAGTGCTTTATTCTTTTGTTCCGCATTTTTACAAATAATCAACAATCTTCCATCTCTTAACACCTTAGCTAATTCCACGTCTCCAATTAATTTCTTTAGACTATTAGATAGCGTGATTGGACTCATTCCAATCAATTCTTGCCCTGTTTTAAACTTCAATATTACCTTATATTCTTCCATCATTATTTTCTTTCGTATCTCAACGCTTTCCTCCTCTTCTTCCAAAGCTCTTTTTCCTGTATTTATCTCTTTTTTACCCTTATCCTTTCCTCCTCCCCCTTTCTTATTTTCTACCACAGACCAACCTGTTTCCATTCCTTCATCCTCTGAACCCCCTCCACTATTACTAGCCATCTTAGTCCACTCACAGTCCAGATTATGCCACAAAACCGCTTCTCCTCTTCCAGCTTCTCGTGACCAAACCACGCTTCGTCACCAGACGCTCCAATTTTCGCTCACAGGTGGAGCTCATCCGCCCCAGGCAATCACCATGCAAGAGCTCCTTCAAAAGACCAAACAACCGAGCTTATGTGCGCGCTTTTCCTACCACTCCGTCATTCAGCCAGCTAGTTCAGCTACCTCCTCTCCTCATGTGATAGAATATTGGTCCACACCCCACAACCCCTTTTTGGTTTATATTTTGATTTTCCTTGTTTCAATATTCCCGTTTGTGTTAATAGAACGGTGTATAGTAGTAATGTAAAATTTTATTTTTTGTTACAAACTGCTTGAAATGGACTTTATATGTAAAGAACTAATAAAAATCTCTTGAAAATTGAATTGATGTGAGACTTGCGGCCGCGTGGGATTTTCTAGGTCGGTTGTGGGCGGAGCTTGGTAAGGTCCATTTTCACGCTCGCCTCCCAGTCACCCATCATGCTGGTTTTATATTTTATCCTTTCTTCTTTTTTTTTTAGTATCGTTTTTCCAGTTACACGAAAAATCAAACCATATCAAATGCTTTGTTCAAGTAGTCAGCTAGAGTTAATACGCGCGGCCCATAAACTACTGCGGTAAAACTCGCCTCCTCTTCGAAAAGCGGGCCGCACACGAATGTTACATACTCGACAGCTCTAAACGTTACGATACCCCCCATTTACGTGCAGCTTTCACAATAAAAGCACACCTCCAGTTCATGTTGGATGGATGGATGGATGGATGGATGGATAGATGGATAGATAGATAGATAGATAGATAGATAGATAGATAGATAGATAGATAGATAGATAGATAGATAGATAGATAGATAGATTTATTACAGACTCAAAGTCCAAATTACATTAAAAAAAAAAGTAGAAAAGAAATACAATAAAAGAATAAAAAGTACAATTAAAAAAAAGCTCCTAACCATTCAGGAGGCAAACATGCCAATGTACAGATGAGTATTTTACTGCACTATATTTAACGTTAGTCAACAGCAGGATAATTCTATTATTAGACTCATTTAAACACAAATACATTTATACATAAGCTTTCTTAACCCTCTGATGCGTAAGTGGGTTCTTTTTGACCCGGTGAGGTCATCTTTTTGCAATATCTTTGTAATGAAAAATTTTCATCACTTCATATTCCAGGTATTCCTCAAGAAACATGTTATTGATATCTACCTTTTATACATTTTAAGAAAATGATGTTTTATATTACTAGCCCTTTCTTCCGTGAGTGGATCAAAAATGACCTGCATTCATTTCCTATGGAATTTAATGGAAATTTTTGTTACCAACTGTGACTGTCAGGAAAACATTTTTTGTGAACCATACACACTGAGTCCTAAGGTACGGGGCCCCCTAGGGGGACATGGGGAATTTTTTTTCCTTTTGCGCTACCTCGCAATGCTTTTGTGTTACCTCGCAAAACTTTTGCGTTCCCTCGCAAAACCTTTTGCGTTACCTCGCAAAACTTTAGCGTTCCCTCGCAATACTGTACTGATCAGTATACAATCGATTTATTGACTGCATGTTTATGTCTGCTAAGGCTGAGATGGATCGGCACTGAAAACCCTTTAAACCATTCAGACTACGAACACAACAGAGACACAATTAAAACTGTTAATAAAAACAGAGGTATTTTTGTTTTATTGATCTTTGTCTCATTAACATTTGAAACAGAAACATTTGCATTTGACAAACAAAAGACATCTGTAAGAGGCAAAAATGTTTTCAGAGAATAGATTCACAAATTTTTTTCAAAAATATAATTATACAATTGTAATTGTATAAATGGTAAGTCTGCTGTTAATATCAGCTGGAAAAAAAAATCAGTTTTGTAAAAATGATTGTTTTTCATTTTGTTTTCTGGGACACAGTCCAGTCTGTATTTTCTTAATTTATCTGACTTCAATAGCTAAACACATTGCTCAATAAGAGAACTACAGCTCTTATAGTTCATACTTTAAACCACAGGGTGGAGACAAACCTCTGCCAGTTTTTTTGTGCCTGTGAATCGACAGTTTATGCTCATTTTCTGTCATTTATTATTTCAGATTTTGTTTCTCCGTACACATTAGGAATATCACAATAACTGCAATAATACAACAATTAATAACATGGGTCAAAGTTCGCTTTCACCTTTAGTAAATGTGTTACAAAATATAAAAAAATAATTTTTATTAATCAGTCCTCCTAGACTTGATTATAATGATCAAACATAAAGACAGTATTTTAATTTTAAATCATAGACGTAGCACACATTGTCTGTGTCCATGAGAAGCCAACATGCTTTCTGGTTTATGGAGGTAAAAATTGAATAGGCTTCCTTCTTCCTTTATTGTCAGCTGCTGATTAATGGCAGGATGCTGGGCAAAAGCTCCAGAGTTGGACTTTGTTCAAAGTTAACCTTTTGTGAGAACTCTGGATTTCTACAGGGAAAGCCATTCATCTTCCAGAGGAAAACATTTCCCTGGGGATTATTTGCCACAACATTTCTTGCTTTTTTTTCTTTCTGTTTTTACTGTATTGGTTTTTGTTGCCAAACCACAGCCTGTCTGCGGCTCCCCTCAAACGCTCAGTGACATGTTGACCGTCTACATCTGAGGCAGCTCTGGCTCTTTTAGTGGCTGTTTTGAACTAAGCTGTGTTTGTCGATGTGTGTGATGCTGTCTTGTTTTTGTGATGGTTGACTGCAGTGCTGCTCTGAGGAGGAATGAGGAGTTTCCAGTGACTATTCGTATTTAAGGCTAGCCGATGTGTGTGAGCGGTCCTGCTTGAGGCGAGGAAATAAAATCCTAAAATCTTCAATGCCACAGTCTACTTTTCTGCTGCACAGGCATTCTATTTTTCTTATGACAAACACAGAAATACATCTGCTAAAAAGACCCAACTGAGGGACATGAAACAAAGCAAACCTTGTGCAAAAACACACTTTTCACATTTATGTTTAATGTGTTTAGTGTGTCTTAGAAACAATATCAAGTTGCTTTTGACACTAGAACGCAGAACATGGGAACTTCAGAGAGTGTTTGTTTTGTATGGAGTAGTTGTGGAAATATAAGCTGTAGATTAGAGTTTAGATTCGCTCTGCTCCACTCCTATAAATCACACTAGGGAATTTCCAGTTGACTCAACCTGCAATTTCAGCAAGTGACAAGATGGAGCTGGAAGACATTAAATAAAAGTTAAAAACTGAAGAAGTTACAGTGGTTTCTTATGGTACAAAAACGAAAGCAGTAAAGGCTTAATTAAAGTAATACAGTATATTGGGTTCACTTCAGGCTCAGGCCTTTAATTAAAGTTAATTGGTGTGGTCAGGTTAGGCTCTGACACATTCCCTGCAGATTTGGGCTGGATGGACAGCAGTTAGAATGATTGCTGTTTAGAGAAACAGAATTTTTTTTCAAAAGAAATCAAGCTAACAACTAATCAGACAGGATTTACAGCTGCTCTGATTAGTTAAATGCCTCGACCCTAACACTTCATTCACAGTTCTAGCAAACATGCTAATTTTACTGAAGGGCTGTAGACAGCACTGAAGATGAACAAACTGTTGAGGCTCTGCTCCGGCCTTATGTCATACAGGAGTTCAAAAGTTTTGGAGCCTCTACCAAGAACAGCCAACAGAAGATCAGACTCTGTGGTGTTGTGGTTGTCATGTTTCCTTAACATGTAAAAGGTATCTGGCTCCAAACCAGACAATCTCCCCCTAAACCCAAGGGGTCAAGTTTATCACAGGATGTTGTAGGTGAACACACTCATGTGGTACATGGAGTCTCCTGTGGCGTAATGGTCACCACTCTGACCTTTGATTCCAGAGATATGAGTTCAACTGTGTGTAGGACTTTCTGTCATTGCCAAACATGTTCTACAAAGCAACATTTTCTATACAGTAGCTGTTCTCAAGCTTAATGAAGTTTCTGTGTTAGAGAATGAGGAATTTAATTTTGATTCCAGCTTTCACTAGATCAAATGCAAAGATCGTGAATCAGTCTGAGCTTCTTAACAGTTATTGACCAGGAGCAGCACATTTTATCTGCAGTTGCTGCTGATTCTAATTTATTATTTCTTACATTAATAAGAAAGGTATTATTTTTGTTTATAATTATCATGCATACAAAACCATTTCATCAAAAATTATCTTAAAATCTGATTATAATTGAATGTATTCTAAATATACTATATAATCCAAAATACTATGCTATTTTGGATAGTATACTGTTTTATAGATGTTTACAGTTTTTTAAAATTTTGGAATTAGCTTTTACAAAACAATATACCAAGATCTGCTAACAAGCTTTGCTGAATAGTTGTACTTAGCTTTTTTTAGAACGTTCCACATAGCCGTTTTATTTCTATTTCCATATTTACCTTCAAAGTTTCCTATAAAAAGCTTTACACTGACACTGTTTTGGATGCATCACTGGCTCCATTTCTAATGCTGCAGCTTCGCGTTAAGCAGCAAATTCAACAGGATTTGTAGCTAATTTTCCACACATTTTCCTGCAGTCATTTGAACTCCTGAGATTACTTTGCGAATCAGCTTTTTCAGGGTTTGAACATTGCTTTGGTACTCAACTGTAATCTGTAATGAATGACCAAAGGGGCTGTTGAGCTAGAAATAATAACAGTGCATGAATAGATTCCTTTCCTCTCTTTGATAACATCTGCCTGTTTTACCCTCTGGGTTTATTTTGGTTGAGCTACATCTGCTGGGTTCAGTGATTCAAAGCTAAAAGGTTGACGTTGCTTCAAACACTGTCTGGATTCAAGGGACAGTTGGCAGATTTTTGTAATAATTTGGATATCATTTTGTAATAGGCAATTTAGCAGAAATTAAAAATGATACAGTTTTAAAAACACTGTGCATGCTACAACTGTGGCATTTAACAAAGCAGCTTATCCCACAGTTGTAGTGGGCACAGGAAGTGGCAGCTTCCTACTAACCTTATCTATTAATGTAGTCGAAGCTACATATACATGCTATGTCCTGACAGGATCGCATCCTGCCAACATGTAAAAAACTGCGGATATCAACTTTTTCTGTTTGTGCAAACAGAAACAAACTTTGAGTTTTAGACTTGCTTTGATCCAGCTTCGGAGGATTTATCCTCTCATATTCTCCATGTAATCATTTAGGGAAACCACAGTGTGATGGAGCCTATCACAAAGTTAACTGTCCCGTCCTGCTGCAGTCCTCTCTGCTGATTCTCCATCTTTCCCTCCTTCTTGATGACATCTGTTCCGTTTCCCAGCTTGTCCTCCTCATCTGAATAACTGATGACTCTGTGAATTTGCACAGTAAAAGCATCGCCTCACATAGCTGTTTTGGACTGTGTCACTGCAAAGGACACTTGAGGGTCAAGATAATCAAAAACTTAGAATTTCTGTCCAGGGAGACAATAAAAGATAGAAACAGAGACATGCAGAAAACTAAATAACCAAGCACACAGCCTCAACTCAAACATGGAAAAGTTGACCTGGTGAAGTTTTGTAGGGAAGACTGGTTGTTGATGGCTGGTCAAAAACCGCTGAGACAATCAGATTAAATCATGTTTTAGTTTTATGGTGAATGACCCAAAAAAAAGAGTAACAGCAAAAATCCAGTGAGCAAAAGCTGTTTGAATTTGACACCTTGTTGATGTCTGAACTTTCAACATCAAGATGGTACAAAGGCAACAGTAGTTCAAATATCAGCTCATCACCAGTGATGGCATAGTTACTTTGAAAAAGTAACTTTTTTCTTTTTTTTAATAATTTTTTTCTCTGAAGAGTTTTTTGCGGCACAAGTGGCTCCCATTTTTCCGCGACAGTAGGCTGACAGGAAGGGGGAAGTAGAAGGGGAAGACATGCGGCAAGGGTCGCCGGGACCGGGAGTCGAACCCGTGATGTCCGCGTCGAGGACCAAGGCCTCCAAACGTGGGGCGTGCTAAACCCCTGCGCCACCACAGCACGTCCTGAAAGAAGAATAAAAAAAATAAAGTAAAAAAAAAAGTAACTTTAATCAGATTACTGATTACTCCTTGAAAAAGTAACTTAGTTAGATTACTCACTACTTGATTTGGAAAGTAACTAAGTTACATTAAAAGTTACTTTTTTAGTTACTTTCAGCAGCTGCTAACAACAATGCTCCACCACCTGTGAGAATGACATTGATCTTTGCCAATATTCAATTGTAAGTTATTTTATAATGGTAACATCAACAATGTGTCTCCACTCATAATGTTGAACTGATTTCCTCCAGGCCACATTTGATCCCATATGATTTTAATGGTTACAACAGTACAAAAAAAAATAAAAGTTAGTTAATTTGTGTGTGTTTTTGTGTGGTCCACTGTTGTCTGGAAAACTCTAAGAAAGATTTTAAAGCCCCTCCTCCCCCAGCCTCCAGGTTGTGCGTTACGGCCCTGCGTTTGCTGTCAGAGCCCAGCGCACAGAGCTCCTCCTGCGGCTCCACAACTCAGATGGCTGCTGCACATATTTGTGACACTTATCTTAATATTAATAATTATAACGGCGTTTAGTTGCACAACTTTACAAACACGTTCATTCGTGGCTGTTTTCATGTGTATTGCGCTGTTTATTAGTCTCGATGTTTGCAATCTTCTGGAGCGCAACTCGAAGCTCGACGTAATTCAGAGGTAATATATTGTCTTGACAAAGACACAACGGGACGGATCATCCGGGAAATGATGGACAGGGAGAGCCTGACTAAAACTACCTTAATGACGGACAATTCTGGGATTTATTATGAGTCTCTGCTTATTTCCAGGCTCAAATGAGTAACTTCACTTTCAAAAACGAGCCCAAAAAGGCGCAACCCGCGACTCATTAAATTTGCAATCGACTTTAAAAAAAAAAGAAGCCCCAAATCGCTTATAATAATCGGACAGAAATTCAAAATAGTTCCTGCGACATAGAGACGTTGGTCACTCGACAAGACGCCTAGAGGAAATACAATTAAATAACAAAAGAAGGTAGTAACGCAAAGTAATTTTGATAAGTAACAGTAGTCTGACTACTGGATTTGAAATAGCAACGCGTTAGATTACTTGTTACTGAAAAAAGTGGTCTGACGTAAGTAACGCTGACGCCAGTAACGTGTTACTGACGCGTTACTGACGTTACTTTGTAACACGTTACTTTGTAACTTTGATGTCAGTTTTGTATGTCCTTTACCTCCTGACATAAAAGTATGACCTTACTTTTATGTCAGTAAGGTGTTACTGACATCACTGCTCATCACAATCAATTTATGCATAAAATAATCTTTGAATTTCCCATCAACTGAGGACACAAAACTAAAGGCTTGATTCACACAGATAGGTTGGTCTTGATTTAATAGCAACGTTCAAATAGTAGAGCCAGAATTTGGTGTGAGCAACATGCTTTATTCTGCCTTGAATCAGCTGTTCTTGTGGTGGGGGTGTCATGGTGGGATGACATTTTCTTGGCACCTTTAGTACGAATTGATTATTAATGCTGACATACCTTTATGACCACAGCGTGTATAATATGCATAGAGGATAAGTCACCATGTTACGAAGCTCTAATCATCTCACTGGTTTCTTGTAGTAAGACTCCTGTACCCCATAGTGAACAATAGCTCCAGTTTCACAAGATCTAAACTAGCAGAATGAATCTAGCATGTGGTTGTGGGAAATTGACATCATGATTGTCTTATTTCTAACCCTGACCTGTTTTATTCCTCCTACCCGCTTCCTGTCTGTCCTGTTAGTAATTCTGATTCTAGGTCTGAACTCTCTTCTTGTACCTGAACAAGATTATTGCCTCGTGGATTCTGGACCGGTTATGCCATCTCCGCCTACCTTGTTATTGACCTGGACAGTTTTTCCTGACTGGAATGTGAACACTGTAACCTCTGTCTGTCCATTGGTGAACTTGGTAAAGCAGAATGCAGTGTGTGCTTCAACTATCTGAGTTTCCTCAGTGTGTGACCTCTTTGTTCCTGGTTTCCAGTTGATAGAATCACCTCCTCTATACAGTCCTGTGGGTGAAACAAACCTTGGTAAATGAATCTCTACTTCTTTGCAGTGAAATCACATCTATGAGGCAACACTTTAGTTTAGATTTTTCTCATATAACATCACACCAAAATGCTTCATATCCTGAAACAGAATCTTATCTAAATGTTATCAAACCCTCTTGATGTAGAAGACATCTAGATGCTACATATCTATACTTTTTCAGAAGTGCAGATAATGGTTTAGTGGTTGCATGAATAATTTTCTGACTCAAATGAAAAACTTTTTGTTTAGTTTTCCAGACTTTCAAACATTAACAGATTGACATTGAAGAATTAGAAAGTTTCAGCAGAGTGAAAATAAAACTGAATATGCATCTGGTGCTATTTTAAAGCCAGTTTGTGTACAAACCCCTCATCTTAATTTCTGTGCATGTTGTGTTTCCACGTCCTCAACATGTCTTTGCTAAAATGTCTCTTTGGTCTCTTCCTTCTCAAAGTTAGTCTGCTTCCCACCGTTGGTTTTTGCCCCCTTTTCCTCTTGTACAATCAGCCAAATCTCTCACAAACACAATCACATATAAAGAGGACTGACCCTGAAACCCACAAGCTCTGCCCAGAAGATAACAGATCAGCACCAACCTGTGGCTCATTTACACTTGGAGAAAAACACAGGATTTCCTCCAGGCCACATTTGATCCCATATGATTAAGTTGAAAGAGATCGGGGGGATTTCTTACAGCCAGAATGTTTGACACAAAGAAACTGATCTCAACCAGTATATGTGTAGCTGAGTTAATTTAATTAATAAATAAATAAATTAATTTTCTTATGAACTTTCTCAAAACACTTTTTTGTTAAATTGACATGTCTGTTATTGCCTTTGCATTACAGCAGAGCTATTTCTGTTTTATACTGCTTTTATTTTTGGTTCCTAAATATTGTTCTGGAAGGACGGTTATTAGTGTTGCACAAAGCAAGGCTCTGTGTAGCGAGAAGGACTTCGCTTCAGCAAACAGAAAGGGGCGGGGACGGACCTTTCCGTCAGTCCCATACCTTATTTGGAAATGGGACTATTGCATTCCGGAAATGAAGGGGGCGCTATTTTCATAATCACTAGTATAAATACCTTAAAGACGCGG
>CAEFZX010006429.1:0-27338 GCA_903066825.1 Alfaro cultratus | reverse complement strand
ATTAGAAGGCCTAAGAAGAACACTGACATGCTGAAAAGGCTGTTGGTACCACCAGGGAGAGAACTAAAATGTGCAGGATGCCGGCCCTCGAGGACCGACTTTGGGCACCCCTGCACTAAAGGAATGCTGTTACTGAATTTTAGGCAATAAAATGTTTTCTTTTTTTAAGAAAGGGAATTGAACTAATTGTGTATTTATATTTTTATGCATTTCTAATATTTTATAAAGTTAGCTTTGGTTATATAAAACATTTCCAGAGTGTGCCATGTTTTAAATCTTATCAATTGATCATCAGAATCTGTCATAAAGTTGTGGTGTGAGGTGGTGAGGCAGACGCGGTAGACTCAGGTTGAAATGAGATGATGACGATTTAAAGGTGAAAAAGGTACAAATAATCCAAAAAATCCAAAAACCAGGCGGCACAACTGAGCAGAAGGCTAAAGCTCAACACTGGTAGCAACAGGTTTCACGAATGGACAGCAATGACAGCTACGACATGGAACGACTGACGACTAGGACCCAACGAGGACGCAGAAACACAGGTGACATTAATTACACAGGAGGTAATCAGGGAACGAGACACACCTGGGAACAATCAAGGGGTAGACAGGACAACACTGAGACTCAGAAGACAGAGAAACTCAAAATAAACACAGGAAAACCCGAATCAACACAGAGAAAACCCAAATCCTTACAGAATCATCGATAAATAATCTTATACTAAAATAATCAGTAACAGAAGCTCTAGACTAATGGCCTTTATTCATTAGTAGCTGGACTGGAAGAAGGGCAGGAAAGGACAGGGAATCAAACCTGGGACAGCTGAGGACTGTAGCCTCTGTATGTGGTGCCTTGCTCTATCACTGAGCCGCATAAAAAAAAAAAGTAAAAAATAGTTGAGATTAAAAAAATTCTATTGCTCAACATAATATAAGAAAGTACTTAAACAACCCATAGTTTAAGTATGTTCCAGGTAAACACAGGAGCTCTAACAATTATTTACTACCTCCACTCACAAGCATAGCAGCCAGTATTATAAGGTTCCTATGGCACTAAGTTAAAATTGTACTGTTTTTGTTCAAACAAATGAGTCATGTCCTTCATTACGTTCAGCACGGAGTAGCTGTGCCAGTCTAAAGAAAGCTCCTGAAATGGTGCCATTTGGATTTGGTGCATGTTCTCACACTGATCACAAATCTGTGGCTGATCACCATTATTTTTATAGACTGTGGCCAGCCAACGAATAAATACAATTAACAGCATTTAAAATCTCACAAAACCATTCGTAGTTATTGGTATCAGGAGACGAGATGTTATCTGTTAACTTGTGAGAGCAGTCACAGGAAATTTTATTTTATTTAAATCTAAGAAAAATAGACTTCCAGTTGACATTTTAACTGGATTTTTATATTAATTATTAGCATGAATAGCATTAATGGACATAGAGAATAAGTACACACCAGCCCTTTTCTTATTAAATTGAAGACTTCTGTTTACTATATAATAAAACTTTAATCTTCACTTCTCCTATTCAGTCTGAAGGAGGCGTTAAGCTGTAGTTACAGCAGTTCACCACCAGTGGGCATAGAGAGCACTCCTGACTCCGCAAGCCAGCGCAGTAACAACTGATCAATAGAGGTGCTCACTGTCGCTCTTATCTGTGTTAACAGTTGTCAACAATAAAAAAAATCCCACCAAACCACACTGATTATTATTAAGTGTGCAATATGTGGTTAGAATTACTAATTAACCTGCCAACATTTTAATATCCTGCATTCTAGAGAGAGGTTGAAAGTTCAAACTTCACGTTAACGGTTTAAGCTTCTCTTTTTACTGAAATCAGTTTCTGGTCAGTTTGCTCTTTTACCAAACATATGAACACTGGTGACCTGTGGCGGATAGCTCCGTTTCAATACCTCATAAAGTTAGGGATGAAAACTAAAAGAACATGTTTTGGATGACCCCATCAATTGCTGGCAAGCACTTCTAATCCGTCTCGATTG
Organism: Alfaro cultratus; assembly: GCA_903066825.1. Taxonomy (NCBI): domain Eukaryota; kingdom Metazoa; phylum Chordata; class Actinopteri; order Cyprinodontiformes; family Poeciliidae; genus Alfaro; species Alfaro cultratus. The sequence goes on along the minus strand of CAEFZX010006429.1, from coordinate 25,335 downwards.
CTTTTGTTTTTTTCAGGCCTTTTGCACATGGAGATGAAACTGTTACATTTTGGTAAATGAGAGGATGCCACCACAAACCTGCAAAATGTTGTAGTAGGTCTGCCGGGCCAGTCAGGGTTGCTGCAACTCTGCTAGAGAACAACAACAAAAACAAAAACAGAAAAGCACCATGTTTATTATTTTTGAGAGTGAGGCACATGTGGGATAGAGAGAGAGATTGAGCTAGGATGTCACCATTTAAAACACAGCCACAGGGAAACATGAAACCAGTATTTTGGAATTGATCCCCTCTGAGATCAAGTTTCAAAGACACTGAGTCAGAGTGGACGCAGCTCCTAACCCACAGAAAGCATCCACAGATATACTTAAATTTGTCTGTGCTAAAATTGTTTGTTGGGCAGAGAGACCTAGAATATTGGTCACCAATAAAGTTCATCCATATCCTTAGGATCTGAAAAATAAGGGATTGCTTTTGTAACTGAGGATGCATGATGTATTGCAATAACATTGGTTTTGGCCAATATTAGTAATCTCTAGTTGTAATAAGAGGTAACTAAACAAAATACAAAAATATATATGTATTATTATTTTGGCTAAATTGATTTGTTGAATATTACACACAGGAGCAAATATTTTTCAAAACAGGGTCACAATAGTGTCACTGGATTAAAGACTACATTACCCTGTTTGGACCAAACATCCTGTCAATGCTGTCATTTTGGAACTTTGAAAGCAAAAAGTTGCCGATCCCTGGTGCATAACCTTCGGTTGCTATAGAAGCATCATATGCTGGGTACATGTTTCAGTCAGAAGCTTCCAGCACCTGCCTGAGCTCTCTCCACGTCTTCACCACAGGATGACAGATTTCCGAGCAGAGAATATAACGCTTGGTGAAATTACAGACCTTAGGGGCGGCTGATGAGAAATGTCACTCTAGACAAAAATGGAAGTCTAATATATTCCATCCCAGGTTTGCTGGACACTTATTAATGTCTCAGTGAGTGTCACTAATTAAGCCAGCCATTCTGGTGTGGCATGCGTAGTGGGGGACAAATAATGGTGTGACTTGAGAACAAAAGAAGTGCAGTGAGAATGTACATATTTAGCAGAGCCGTGACGCCCTCAGTGCACACTGTGCTGAGCAACAAAGAGCTTGTTTTGGCAGAGCAACACATTCAATTATCCCCCATCTCTTAATATCCTGATTTTTTTGTCTTTGAGACAATCCCCATTTACTGGAATACTATCAGATAATAACAATTTTTGGATGCCAGTTGATGAAGCTGTGGAAGTTTATTAAAGAAAAGACGAAAAAGGGAAATGGTCTATCAATGCTGTTTCCTGATTTAAAAAGATTAACACACCAGTTATGAGAGGAGGGAGGCCCATTCTTCCCTTGGTGTGTGTGGATGAAAACTTGGCAGCAATAAAACAGCCTCATTCTTTCGTCCTATCACACCAGAGCCGAACATTTTGAAAGTATTCTTGTGCTCATCTCCAAAGCACGTAGGAATCACGACCCAGGCTTAAAATGGGAACAGATTTGTGTCCATATGATCAAAAACAATGAGCTAAACAATATGCCTGCAGTTATTCATACAAAAATCACAAAAGCAATCACAAAATCCTGAAGGAAATGTATTTTACTTTTGCACACATTCAAGAACCAACTGACCATCTTGGGATGAAAGGTCACTGCCAAATGAATTCCCCTGAAGAAATGTTAGCTGAATTCATCACAAAAGTAGGTCAGTCTGCTGTCAGGTCCAGCTTTATCCATGCAGAGGAGTAAATCTTTACCTTTTGCACCTGCAAAGCTTAAGAAAAGATTACATCACCATAATGTCAGCACCACTATGTGCAGGATAGATATGACACAAATTTTGGAGAGGTTCATCTGATCATTGGCAGCCTGACTGAGCTGGTAGACTAATTCTGAATGCTAGAATATCATAGGAGTGTGATGTTACCACATGATAACCTTATAGCTCCATACCTCCCATTGATGTGAAATACTATTAGGAGACCATTACTGAGACCAATGTAACTTCAAAAGGAAATGTCAACATAAGTCCTGAAGGTGAGGCATGTGATTAGTATTCCACAGTGAAGAGCACAATAAAATAACAGTCAACTTGGTCTGAATGAGGAATGATAAAATATGAAAGTAAATATTTTTAAAAGTGCTCAGAAAAATACCAATTGCTCTCAGCTTTGAACATTTTTCAGCATCCACAATTTTTTTTTTTTTTTAGCATTTTTTTCTCTGAAGAGTTTTTTTTGCGGCACTAGTGGCTCGCATTTTTCTGCGAAAGTAGGCTGACAGGAAGGGGGGAAGACATGCGGCAAAGGTCTCCGGGACCAGGAGTCGAACCCGCGACGTCCGCGTCGAGGACTAAGGCCTCCAAATGTGGGGCGTGCTAAACCCCTGCGCCACCACAGCACGCCCCAGCATCCACAGTTAAATTGTCCTTGCTGGTGTTTGACCATTGACCAGTCATGAATGACTGTGAGGCCTCAGTGAACCTTTCCTTGTGCCGCTTCTTTATCTTCCTGCCTACTTACCATCCATCTGTTCTTTCACATTCATTTACGTAAACATGGATGCACATGTTGCACACGCCTGGGCGGTGTGCACCTGTGACTCCCGGAGCCTCCTTCTATAAGGAACACATTCTCAGGAATGTCATGGCCCCGGCTGCAAATGGCTCCGGCACTTTGCAACACAGTCATTCGAGTGTTTCATTTCCTGCCGGAGGAGTTAAAAGGACTTCCAAGGGTAATAAAAGCCGAGTAGGGCTGCATGTCTTTAGCTGCCTGAAGAAACAGAGAATCCCTCCTGCTGGATAAAAAAAAACACAGAAGGACACACACCTCACAATCTGATGTCAATTTCTAAACTTTGATTGCTGCAGGCACTTTTTCTTGTGAGTAAATGCTTCCTGCCTACAGAGTGACTGTGAGCTAATTTAAGGCCCCCATACTCGAGCATACTTCAGCTGTACACATGTGAGTCAGACTTAACGTGAACTCGAAGCAGATGTCACTGGACATGTCCACACAAAGATACATTTTTATGAGATCTGTGTCGCTCATTAAACTACCTGCCGGAAACGGTGCTCACATCAAACTGCTTTTCATGTGACACCAATACGGTTGAGAGTAGGGCTTCCACGACTACATATTTTTTTAAAAGTTGACATCGAGATGATAAAAGTCGACAACGACTAGTCACAGTGACATCATAGAAACATCAACAAAAATGTATTACAGTTTTATTAGCTACATTTATATAAATATTGACAAAATCTATTATGCAGAATTAATAATAAAATCTCAGCAGTCTGCAGACAGTCCACACAGCTCACGCAGTGCACACAGTGCGCCGGAGTATTTAGAAACATAAATATGTCAGAATCAAGTCCTGTAAAACTGTCTTTTGCCCATTGGTTGAGTTCTTTTTTTGTATATGTTTCAGGTCACCAAACAAATTTTAAAATAGAGAAATACCCGAGTGAAGTTATGATTTTATTAATTATTTTTGGCTTTAAGATGAACTAGCTTGCATGTTTTACAGCAGCCTAGTCAAAGATTGGTCTTAAATAAGATTGAGATCATTTGGCGTGACCGTAAACAAAGACATGCTAGGAAAACTTCCAGTGCAGTTGAATTAAGACAATGCTGAAAAATGAGTGAATCATCATGTTTTACTCCCCACCACGATCAACCAGCAGCATGCTCTTCACTGCCGTCTCAAGTCTGATGAATGTTAGGTCATTATCTGTGTAGATGGGTACAGTCTTCTATTTCCTCACTTTCTTTTGGAATCAGGCACACAAATTCCATCTTTTCCTTTTTCTATACAGTATTGCAGTCCTCAGAAAAACCCAGACCTCAGTCAGACCTTAAAGGAAACCAGTAGATATTAACCAGGAAGCTTCTCCTTGCGCGGCTCTGTGCCTGGATCAGTATGAAACAGAAACATGGATCTAAATCCTGCTGCATTTTATTGATGTGACCCTTTTTAAAAATCAGTATTCCAAAGGAAATTTCCAAGTTTGATCCTTCAAGATCTTTTTTTTTTTTGCCATTCCGTTTTTTGGTCCATTTCATGTGGATTACATAGAAAATCTTTTATTCCAAACATTCAATTTTGATTCTAAGATGTTTATTGAAATAGCTTAGAATATATTCATGAAACAAGCCACACAGAAAAATGACCAAGTTTATTTGAACCTCATCAAACTTTTTTTAACATTTTTTTTATTCCATGCCTTTTAACTGAACAAACCTCGGTCGTGTTTCCCGGAGCTTTCAAAAACTTTAATTTTCTTTCCGTCTCAGGGTTTATGAAATGGTTTATGGGGGCAGACTTGGCAGAGCATGATGTTGTCGTACTTTGTCGTGCTCTGCAGTTGCAGGGCGTGGAGGGATTTTTCGGGGACCTGTGAGCATTACTTACTGGTGCTTTTGTGAGATGAAAAAGACTTTTGGAAGATTGACAGCTGGGCTTTTTTCCATCTTTCATTGTCTCATCAGCATACTGTCTCCTGCAGTGAGGAAAACTAATTATGTCTTCAACCCACTGCTTCACCCCCCACCCCTTTTATACAGATCATCACACTTGGAAATCATAATGAGTTTGTGGCAGACCTCTTTGGCTTAGCAGGAAGGGAGGGGGGGCGAGTGGAGGCGGGGTAAATTCAGAAAAGTCCGTTCACTCAAACGAACCGCTGGCAATTATAGGTGACCTCCAGACCCTGGAAAGCTGTCGACCCCAAATTCTTTCAGTTCCCAACCAAAACATAGTTTAGTCCTGCACACCTGCTAGCATCACCGCTACCTCCTTAAACTGGAGCACCACCAAGCCTTTTTGTTTTCAAAGCAGAGGGAGTGTTTGCAGCCATCTGGTAGGCTGCTTTTAATTATTTGATACAAAACAACAGTAAAAAGATTAAAGCAGCCGCTACTCGGAGAAGGACACTGGTACTGGCAGCAGAACAGATGGTACTCACATCTGGGCTGTTGAGGAAGCTAGAGAGGGCAAGGGGAACGCTGTGACTACGTAACCCAGCTGTACCCCACCTCTGAGCGCCTCTGTTAACCCGTTTGCCCTCTTTGCTCTTTCTGGGGTGTCTTTCAGCAGCTGGGGCGCCATCTTGGTGGGAAGTGCTTACGTCTGATTGAAACACCCTGAGCCATGCTGGGAAATAGTAATTGGCCATTTGACCTTTGTGGTTTTGGAGCTTATTGACAAAATGTAAGTGAGCCCTCTGGTCAACTGATCATGGAGATTCTGATGATGAAATGACAGCCCAGTTGCTTTCCTGTGTATCGTCAGGAGAACTTGCTTCAGTTTTTGCCTTTTTATTTTACATCAATAGCTGCTTTTATTACAAATGTGCACAAAATTGATATTCTGCTCACATTGAAAAAACTTAATTTTGCAATTGCTGTGTTTCTTTTATATAAGAAATGCACATGTAAATAAGTCTGTTCACCCAATAAATCAATGAAAACCCTGACGAGGATGGATGCAAAAACATGAGATACATTTATATTTCATCTACGGCTCTAGTGCTCATCTATCAGCCATCAAAGGAGACGTTGGCATCTTATTCAGGAATCGGAATCCTTATATTTGAGAGCGACTACGTGTGCCGTGTTTTTGGAAACTGCAGTCAACAATTTTACAAAATAGTTGGATGGATCCAACACTTGTCAATGACAAACTCAACTTTTGATGAACTGTATGATGCTGTGAGAGCTATGGTGGTGCCAGCTGCACATTATCCACGGAGGCCATTCCTGAAAACAAGCGTACAGTATATCACCTGTAGAGACATTAGTGGTATTCACATGATGTGAAAAAAATTCTATATGGCTGAAAAACCACCTTATCCTAGCACAAAAACTTTTTATCAAAACATTTGTTTTTTCGCCACGTTTCCATAAAAAAAAAACAAAAAAAAAAAACATGCTTTTTGTAATTCCAGTTTGCTCAGTTTAATGGAAACGAAGCTAGTGTTTCAGATATTCAGGCAAAATTTTATATTTTTATATAATTTTAAAATTTTATATAACATGTATACATGTATGAATACAATAATAAAGTTTTAAAGAAAAAAAAAATCATCAGAAATAAATTATAGTGAATTTCTGTGCTTCTGTGATATTTAGGGGGGGAAAAAAATTCGCTCTGGTTTTTGAGTAGTATTTAGCTTATTGGGAATAGTAAAATATTTCTATTGTATGAACATAAAGTTGTTTTCTCTTTAGGAGAAAAACAGCAGATTAAAAACTTGTAGAAGTAGAAACTGGTGAATGTTATTTTGTCCTGTCATGAACAGTTACTCTGTGGCTCGTATACATTGTCTGCTTGCTGCGCCCTTTGAAGCAAATAATTACTAGCAAGTTAGTCCAATACACTTTAATTAGTTCAATGTGTTTGCACTTGTGTCAGAGTAACAACGATTGGTTATTGAACCGATTAGTCAATCAACAGAAAATAAGTGGGTAATGAATTGCATAATCAATAACTTGTCATTAAGTCGCTTTTTTGGCACATATGTCAAATCTCTCCTTTGCGGCCTGCTTTCATTATTTATACTGCTGGTCCACTTTTGGGAAAACAGTATGATTGGGGTCAGGAATTGAAATGGAGAGAAATGCTTGTTCTACGAGAACTGTGCGCTGAGACGTATTCTCTGAAGAAAGATTACATCTAAATGAAAGTTGGAAGAGCCGGCGTCCTCTGAGACTCAGCTAATTAAATTTGTAAATTCCTCCCAAATCATCTCCCCATCAGGCTGGCGACTCGTCTTCCAGCGCTGCCAAAAAGTGTGTCACAATGTGTTAAGACCAGTTTACTCTGGCACCAGACATGGATGAGGGATGAAAATAAAGCCCAGTTTGGGGAAGACACACTTTTGTACAGCTAGCAAGATAATCGTTGATTAATGTCACAATATTATTTGATTTTGTCTCCTGTGTAATAATAAATTCCATCCAGCCTGTGAGACTGAGTGACTTCATGTGTCGGCTGGATAAGCTCATTAATGTGACATGTTACAGATAACATCCTCCTCTGGTGGCTGGAATTAAATCAGCTGATGCTACAGGACGGATCTGGTTGGGAAGTACTTTCACTTCAGAGACATGGAATACTGTAGACTCCACACCCCTCACCCACTACTTATTGTACATAAAGGAAGTGTGGTGATAAGGTAGCAACACCCCACCTCCACCAAGCCAACATGGTTTTGTTAGTTTATCACCTTAAGCTAACTGACGGTAGCTGCTTTTAATTTGTCTGAACATGTCATGCATTTACATAAGAATAAATCAATGACTCTCCAATTAAGTAGTGGTAAAGTGGATTGGAGATCCACAGAGTAAACATGCTGGGTGCCTGACACAGAGAGGCAAAAGCTGCTGTCTGTCATTGTCCCAGAGGTAATTGGGCAGCGGTCCGGAGAGAAAAGCAAATTTCCCTACCAGGCTTTAGCCTTGTGTCCCTCGCGGCCTATCAGACACAAATCACCAATTACAGTAATGGGAAATCCTACAGCCAATACACACAGGCTGACAATGATGTGACACCTTGCCAGCCTTAATCAGGATGTTGGGCTTCGTCTCTCAATTTCCAAGAGCTGATTGTCACTGGCTTTGGTACGGAACTTTTAAGCCGCTTTAGCCAAATATGACATGGTAATATTACTTCATTGTTAGTTCCAAAGGAGAGAAACTGTCTAACAGGGATTTTTTTCAGCTATTAAATCAGATTTTCTGTAAAGTGGGACTGACATTTTTATTCCTATGATCACCGCTTTAGTTTTATCCTCCACTGCTTCCTATTAGCAATAGAAGAGCAACACTTACACAATTTAGAGGTGTGAAGTGGAAGAAAATCATTTGTAGTTTTGGTAAAGTGGAAGATCTTTATGGTAAACAAATATAAATAATTTGCATATTATTTAAATGACAATAAAGTGCAGTTAGAATTTTCCACTATTCTGATTTCAGAGATGATACCAATCCATTGTTTTTCTAATCCAAAATACTAAAAGTTGTAGATTTAATTGAATTCAAAACACAGCAAATTAATTAATTCATTCATTAGTTAACAAATTGATTAATTAAATAAATAAATAATTATACAATTAATAATAAAGCAACACAAAGCTTACAAGAGAATTTTCAAAAACTGGTTGGTGAAAGAGAGGGAGCAAACAATTTGGGAGGGAAATTTAATCTGAAAAAATAACGTTCAAGTACTACAATAAAAAATATGTATTACAAAGTGTGCAGTAGAGTGGAAGAAATCAAAGCCATCAATTTAAAACTCAATATATTTGAAAAACATGCAGTCAGTCCCAAAGGGAACTTAAATGTTGCCATAACTCATGTTCATCAAGGTTCTTCAGACTTGTTATAGCTGCTGATGGCTGCTGTAGCCGTCTGTATTACAGATAATTTGAAGAAGCATCTGACTGAAGACACTCTGTTCAGCTTTTTATAGACTAATTTATGTAAATAAAACCTGGGATAATTATCTGTATTTTGCTCATATCTTAATTGTAAGATATTTGAGATTTGAGAAAGTTAGATTGTTTTTCTAACTTTTTTGTCCTTGTCAATGAATGTCATATTTGTATCTTAGCTCAAATTAAGAAATATCAGAAATGAAATAAAGTTTTAATGACGACATTGAAATCCATACTGCAGCTATTCTTTAATATAATGAAATGATTAACAGCATGTCAGCAGCCTTATTCCTTTTTTTGTCCTTTGTATTCCTGTTTGCAATATTTTATACTAGTTTCAAATGTTATATCAGTTTTATTTTCAGCTTTTATTTGAGCCATTTTTACTGTCTGATGTGATGAAGTTTGGACGTCTGGACATCATGTTCATAGACTGCATGTGTTCAAGGCAGTGGAGGTTAGTTTCTGCAGAAACGTTGAAGTTATTCAACAAACTTACCTTGACTGAGTCTCAGAGGGACAGCAAAGCTTTAAAGTTTCATGTATCCATATACTGTAGGACCCCCTCAAATGCCCGTTCCCCGCCCGCTGGGTTTGTATGTACCTTGTTTGCACAAAGTTTTAATTTAACCCTGTGTGAAAACTGAACCAAAGCATCAACCCTAACCTGGAACCGCTCTGGACGGTTGGACCAAAGAACTTTGAAGTTTCAGCTAATTAATTTTTCTTCGTTTTGCTGAAGTGGGCTCCAGTCCCTCACAACACCTGTGTGAGACTCAAATTCTGTGTGCGTGTGCATGTGCGTGTGTGTGCGTGTGTGTGCGTGTGTGCTGGTGGTCCTCTTGTTGTATGGAATCTACATCACAAACAGCCCCTCCACCCCACCGCTGCTCAGAATCCACAAAGGTTTGAGTTCTCCCAGCAACTATTGTTCCCTAATGGTGAAGGATTACTGCAGCTCAGATTCATGCAGGATCGGCCCAGACGGCTTTTTTTTATTGTCCCTTTGTGATAAATGGATGTGGTTTTAGTCCGGTCACTCTGATGTGTCAGAGGAACTGACTTCAGATTATTTTCATTTATTTTCATTCATTATTTGAGAAATAGCTTTCTATATTTCTTCTATGTTGAAGCCCTCTGACAGCTTCTCTTTGCGTTCTACCTGCTTCTTTTTACTCTCATACCAAAGCAGAAATACAGCAAAATAAGAGAACAGTCAAGAACAGGTTGATCTTTTTTTTCTTCTTTTTAGCTGACCGATCTTTAAACTGTAATCAGACCCCTGAACTTCAAGGGGCTGGAGTACTTTTCCACGGCTTCTTGTTACCCAGTAGGAAAAGCAATTTGTTTGCTCAGCCTGCAGTTTTATGTGACCGTTGCTGCTCCCGCCATCATGGGCAGCTCGCCATAAATTTCACCACAAAGCCATGGAACAGTCAAATTGAGAAAACATTGCATACATTATACAGCTGTTAGAAAAACGAGCCGGCGTCACAAGGTGGACGCAGTCGCCGAGGTTTTTGGAGCCTCTTTGTGCTGCAGTTCAGCCCCACTGATGAGCTCTAACACCTCATTAGAAGACCCAAGACCCCCTCCACCCCCACAGACCTCCCACCGGACAGACACCCCCCACCCCAACAACAGACAAGCCTGTATAATATGATGTTCATCTTTGTAAACATTCTGATCTTAGGAAGCAGGAAGCTCATTTCCAGGATTCATCTTCCAGATTTTACCTTCCAACAATTAAAAGTGTTTCAAAAGAAAACCTGAGTGCTGAATGGGAATTGGAGCTTTGTTCAAAAACAGAAATTTTTTTGTTTTTAATAGAATGTAAGGAAATTACATTTTAAATATGTTGCAGGAGTTTTAGTAATACAGGTGGATTTTTTTTTAAGTGAAATTCAATGTTATACAATCTCAGTATATTAATGCACTTGACAATAATCCATCCATCCATTATCTAGTGCCGGGAACCAGGGGCGGTGTGCCTGTCTGCAGCGGTCAGCGGTCACAGGCCCCAGTCCATCACAGGGCACTTGGCAATAATGTTGACCATTTTTTTATCTACATTGACTAATATGCATGCAGTAATTATGAAACAATCAATCATGTTTATTTGTACAGCACATTTCAACAAGGCAGTTCAAAATGCTTTACATCATAAAAACACACAAAAAATACAAAGTTGTACACAGTCAACAATTCTCAAGCGCTGTTGTTACACATCACAATATTGATTAATGTTTAATTTACAATGTTTCAAAAACAACTCTAAACATGTGGGTTTTTAGTCTTGACTGAAAGAAACTCTGTTTTTGCCGTTTTACAATTTTCTGGAAGTTTGTTCCAGATTTGTTTTGCATAGAAGCTGAATACTGCTTCTCCATGATTGGTTCTGGTTCTAAGGATGCAGCCCTAAATGAAACATCTAACTAGATGGGTTCTATAAAGTAAATGTTCAGCAAATGTTCTTAAACTGGACCGGAGTGTCTGATGTTGTGCAGAATGTCTGCGTGTGTGAGTTCCGGCAAGCGCCACAGCGAACTCATCAGCCATGACGCGGGTGCACAGGTGGAGAGAGGGAGAAGGGGACGGGGCGAGTCAAGATCCTGACTGAAATAGTCTGTTCAAGGACTCATCCTGACCTCCTGCCTCTTCTAATCTGAGGCTTGGTTTAACAGAAACAAAATGACATTTTCTATATCACATTTATAAATTAAGTGAGCTCAAATAAATTGCAAATATAAAACAGCTTAGAAAACTGTACAAAAATGAGCTTACTGAAAATATGTTACACAGGGTGGGCCAAAATCAATATTGTTATTAATAATGTGTAAATGATTGTACATTCAATGATGAGAATGTGAGGTTTGAGCGCCATTCAATATGTGAATGCTTTAAGGGTTTATCTGCTGAGGTTAGATTAAAATGATTTTATGTTGATGAGAGAAGAAGGAAATCATAAGGTCTCTTGTCTTATAGCTCCTTTGCAAACCAATTGTGTAATGTGAGTTAACATGACTTTATGACTTTGTCTTGTTATTTCTTGAGATTTTTGCTTTTCATTTTTTTGTTTGAAATAAATAAATACAATAAATACAAACTCAGTAGCAGCGATGTTTACCCTGCATGACTTCTATGCCACACAAGATGAACTAACATCAAGTTTATCACATAGGAAATCATCAGATTCCTTCATGTTTCAGGAGGAAAATCTTACTGACACAAACCAACTAATGAATCAGGCAGCATCACACATCCTGCACTGTACATAACAAAAGACATGAGATGGCTTAAAACTATCAACACTATCAGGTTCTATATCTGCTTTCAAAGCAACTCTGCCTAGTCGTCCGTCCACCCATCCATCCATTGTTTGTGTGTGTGTGTGTGTGTGTGTGTGTGTGTTTGTGCAGTACCTATGGTACTAACCATCTTCTGTGGGTGTTTAGATAGTCTTTTGTGAAGAGTTTAGAACAATACAGAATTGTAAAAAGTTTAGTAGTGAAATATATATTTTTATATTTTATGAAAGAAATTCGTCAAAAAGCTTGAAGTAAAATACATTTTGTTTGTATAGTCAAGCCTCACAAATCACAAATGTTTTTTATGGACTCCAAAAGCTCTGCAGCATTTTCTTTCCCCTCAGTCAGAATGCTGCGCCTGTCATGTTGGAAGCTTAATATCGGAGAGTCAGTAAATATTTGGTGTTTGCATGAGTTTTTAAAACAAATATAAGAAAGTGAAGACAAACCTGCAAACAAAAGAAAATAAACAATAAAAAAACTCTGACTTAAATTTTTAAAAGTAATTTATCCATGATTGATGATTCTGTGGGGAGATTTTATCTCTCTTACACTCCTACCAGCATGTGGCTCCAGCCTGAACTAAAAACACCAGCCTGCAAACTGCAAACTGGACTTTCTTACCATAAACAGGCCATCGCAGCTACACACATTGTTCACCGCGTGCTTTGCAATTAATCAAGCTCTGAAAACTAACCCAGGGCCTGCGCACCCCCCGGGGCCTGAGGAGCCCTGTGAGGGTCTGCAGGGGCTGTGGTCAGTTGTCCAGATTGAGGAAAGGGGCCTTGTCTTTGTGGAGCCGGAGGAGGAGCCGGAGGAGTTCCACCGAGCAACCTGAGAGTCGGCTTTGTCTGGGCCAGCAGCTGATCAGGCCGTTCGGTTTCGGGCGGGGGGGGTGGCGTCCGGTCCGACCCAGTCTAGGAATAATCAGCTCTTGTTAAACTCAGCAGCTTCTTAGTGCTGCAAACAGCGTTTACATGACACTCCGTAATAAATCATAGTAATGAATTTAATCTAAACATATTGTTCCGCTCAGTGAGTTGTGACAAACCAACGCTTGAGATTGTGTTATTTTTTTCACGGCATTCCCACAGTCACTCGTCTCTCTCTTTGCTCGGTCATCATTAATCATTATTAGCCGCTTCCACATCTAAAACACGTGGAAGAAGAAGAAGAAAAGCTCTCTGGAGGTCAGTCACTCTCTTTCTTCGTGGCTTCTGTAAACGCCGCCTCCAGGACAAACGCCTGCGGTGGGTTCTGATCCAGTTCTGCAGCATCAGGCCTTTCCTCTCATTACAGGACTTGGCTTCTCACCTTCTGCACTTCTGGAGATTCACTTGTTTCACTGTAATCACTGCAAAATCACAAAATCTTACCAAGTACGTCTGTAAATATCCTAGCACACACGAAGTAAGACAAAACTAACTTACCGTAACTTTTTAGCAATTTGTAGGAGCTTGTTTAAGTTACTAGTACTTTTTCATTAACATTATGGAAATATTGACTTAAAGCAAGCTCCTGTATCTTACCAAATGTTACTTGTGAGTTATTTTTTGTCTTATTTCAAGTGCATAAAGATATTCGTACTAGAAACTAGACTATAAATACTTGGTAAAATTTTGTGTTTTTCAGTTATTGTGAAGTTCTGCTGTTCTAAAGGTTTTTTCTTGACACTGTAAAACATTTGAAGATGGTTTAACTTGAAAATGAAGGCTCACCTGGTTGAAAATGCAAGTAAAGTCAACAGAAAAAATTGTTTTGCTTTTATTTAACAACAAGAGACAATTTGTAAGATTAATTTGTAAGTAATGACAGCTTAATAATCTTTGTTTTTTGTCATTGCTCCATTTGACTTTAAATAAAACAAGAAATCTTGAATAGAAAAAACGTTAATGACATCACTTGCTTTCAGATGAGCAGAAATTATTACTGATTAATTTAGTTTGAAATGGTTTATTTTAGCTGAGTTCAGTTTATGCTATTCAGCCCACTGTAGTTTTATTTTCAATTTGTTTGTATTTATTGATACTTTTGTAGAACAAACAGTGGAGAAACAGTAAAACTATCAATCCTGACAGTATGAACAGTTTTGGGGATTTTTAAATATTATTTGGAATTTATCGTGAAAATTTAAGATTTAAATTTAAAATTTTAAGGGGCTGGCAAGTTTCTTTGTAAAAGTTTGACTGGTGTGATCTCAGATTTGTGCTCTGTTCACTGCAGCATTTGTAAATCATTCCTTTCGGGAATGATTCTGCTCTGCCAGTAAAATCCTGAGTATAACAAAGATGCAAGCAGTCCACGGTTAAGGGTGTATTAAAAAGCTATTTTAAATATTTAATTAGTCTTTTTGTAAAAACAAGCAACTCTTAGCCTGAGGATAAAAGAGTGAAGTAAAGCCTTTTGACCTGCCAGGTTTATATTACACTGAAGGAAATCCTGAATGTGTTAAAGTCCACGTTTCTAGTCAGTAAAATTCTGACTGGAGTTTTTTCCCACAGAAACGGACCCCAGTGGGCTTAGAGAAGCAGCTCTGTCATCCATCACTGCTTTTGCATTTATTTAGAGCTTTATTAGAAACACCCAACAAAGGTTAAGACTCTGGTCTTTTGTATGTAAAATCAAAAAAGAAGTAATTGATTGCACTGAAATATTTCAAGTATTAACTTGATATAATTAATTATAGCAAGGTATAATTATTTTAATGTAATTAATTGAAACACTTTAAATATTTTGATTTTGAATATTTATGTTCCTTATTTAAAACAGATTTCTCATCACTGGTATTTTATGGGAAACATCTCTAACTTTCCAGTTCCAAACAGTTTTTTTGCAGATTTGAAGCAGCTCAGTTGCGCAGCTGGAGCGTGTGCTGGTCGGCTGATAGAGGCGATGAGGCTGACGGTCGCCTGGTTTTACTGCTGCTGATTCTGCCTCGCTTTATTTTCACTTTTTCTCAGATGAAGGTGATCTCCCAGAATGAGGCTGAATTTTGCACTCTTTCTGCTCTGTCCCACTTGCTGTGAAGAGGATTGTTTTTTTCTGTCTTACTGCAAAATAAGATTTCCAAACATCATCCCGGCTTTGCAATAATCAAACGTTGACAGTGTTTGCTGTGAATTCACTCGGGTCAGGGAGAGCGCGCTCTGCTACTTCCGCTGCTGTCCGCCGCAGCGTCAGACGGCTCCTTTTCAGTCTGTCTCTGACTCATGCTGGACTCTGATCTGACTGGACTGAATGGTGTCAGGGAGAACTGGCAATCTGCAGCGTGTTGGACCTGATGATGGCTGGAGGGGCCCTGGATGGATGGGGCCGTGGATTGGGCCCATCCAGGGCTGTGATTGAAGAGCATGAGCTCTGATTAATATGATCATCTTCCTGATGATGGACTGGTTTCTATAATAAATGGATGTTTATGATACCAGCTGTCTGTCCTCCACATGATGCAAAACCAGCGTTGAAATTTCACCCGTCTTAAAACCAAACGCAGACTTTATTTGAGCCGATAAGGGAGTGAGAGCAGCTGCCTCTGCGGGGAAACGCAGATAAGTGCGACTGCAGGGATTTCAACCTCAGAATAATAACGGTGCCTCGGGATTTTGACCTGGTGAGCGCCATCCGTCTGCAGCAATGTGCATTTTGTGAAATTATCTCACTTGTCAATCAGCCCTTCCCCCACCAATTCCCCACCTTTGCTGCCCCATACTTGGAGCTCAGATGTCCAATCAGGGTGCAGATTGAAGTGCAGGGCCCCTCAGGCTGTGCTTTGACATTTAAGAGAGGCAAAGAGGTGGAAGGGCATTTGGCTGCTTAGCAGCTCCTGTAAATATCCACAGTTGCTGTAATCTGCTCTGTGTCATTTCGTTCTGCAGTCTTTGTTTTATTAAGATAAACGATAAAAGCCATCGACTGTGCACACGCATAGCTCTGCTTAGCCTGCTCAGGGAATGGAAAAGGCGTGCCTTCAGCTGGAAGGCAGCGGACAAGCCGAGCGTGTAGACCCTAACAAGTGCTAGCGCTTTCATTCCTCATCTGGCCTCTGCTTGTTTGTTTGGCTGCATATTTTCCCCGACTCTCCTTGCGCGAACTGGGGTTAGACAGCATCATCACAACCCAGCTCTCCAGTAAAAAAAGAGAAAAAAAAAGTCATATCTTTATGACTTCATCAGGCTGTCTGCCGAAAGCATTCAGCAGATCTGAGGAAATTCAGCAATTAGGACTGAGAGTATCAGGCTGTACGTCATACAGACGGCTCTTCCAGGGGATTTTCTCTGATTAAGTGACTTCAGATGGAAAAGCCATTCATGAACAAAACGAAATAATTTAACCAGCTGAGATTCCTCCTCATGGCATTCTCTGCATCCGACTCTGTTAACTTGAAGCTTGTTTTGCACAAACATATCACGCTGTTGTGATAATTCTGATTGCAGAAACAAGTCAACAAACGTTCTCGTTAGGGCCCGGCTCCGCTACAAATCACGGATCCCTGTGGTTATTTTGTTTACACCTTAAAACACGACCTGAAGGTTCCCAGTGAACGCGGTGAATACATGACGCTTTCACAGGCCAGCCTTCCTGTCGCTCTTCTCTCCGTCTCTTTGCAGCTAATTATCGTGGCCTTCCACCACATGACCTGATTTCTTCCAGACGGGGAGGATGTGATTCACAGCTGGCATTATTAAAATACACCTCAACTGATTGCTTCAGATTATATTTGCTCCACTGCTTATTCAAGAGTTAGTTATGACAGAAGCTGAAAATAGTAGAGGTGCATTTCCTCTCGGCAGTGAAGCCAAAGAAAATATGAGCTGTGTGACTGTATATCTTGGTCAGACTCTGCTTTCAGCAGCTGCAGGATGAGCGTCGCCATCACTACAGAATTACAGGTACAGTTATGTAAATCTAGTAACGTCAAAATGGCTCTCTTGCTCAACATGAGAGAAACTAAATATGGCTATTGCAGACCCAATTCTAGCTGACTTGAGGAAATCAGGGAGTGTGCTAAGAGGTGCTGATGATAGGCTGCCAGACTTGCTCCCTAATTTGGACACTGACACAGGAAAGCTGAGTGCTTCTTCCGTAAGCGGTGTCCCCGCTGGTTTGACTATTATGTAACACAGCTGACCAGTGATTTCTGCATCTGTTACTCTGCTGAATGGCATTTGATATTTACAAGGCAGTGAGTGGACGTGAATACCACCGAGGGTTAAAATGAACCCCTGTCAGGCAGCATTGGAGGGGCAATCATGCCCAGTGTGCCTGGTGTGGACGTCAGTGTAGCATGAATGCAATTTCCCCCACTGACCTTCCACTGCGTTTCTGATTTCTGGCTTCACAGTGTTGTACAAGGGTATACTTAAGCTGTTAGGTGTGGGTGATGCACTCAGTGACTCAAACAACAAACAATAAAGGAAAAAGAAATAAAGAAACACTTATTTGAGTACAAGGAGTACTATGAAGCGATTGTGCTAAACTGAGAAATACTTCCTAACTTCCAAGTTGCTTTGTGCCTGAAGAAGAGATTCACTACTCAAAATTCTGTGGCTGATTTTTGATCTACTTTATTTTTTTTAAGGTTTTGTTGGCTCTAGTGGCCTTTATTTGAAAGTAGTACAACAGGAAACAGGTTAATGAGAGAGGGGCAAGGCTAAATTAGCACGCCTCATGCTAAAAGGTAACTTATAAGTTGTGCTTCATTTTAAACCATAATACTGACAATAGTTACCGTTGTGTCATGGTCACCCGGTAGCAGCATCCACTGTGGCCACTGGGCAAAGTCTGTCAAGCTGAAAAACATGAGAGTTCCAGTAAGACCAGATTTCTTGGTTAGTCTCTGGCCCAATCAAATCATAGCATTACTTGATAGACACATTCCTGCCAGAATGTATCTGCATTTTATGACTACCAACTTTGAAGCCTAGAGAATTTTATTTGCTATTGCTCAGTTGATCCACAGACCTGATGTGTTGAGTCCTTGAAATGGGGAATAATGAGGGGGAATATGATGGCTGTGTTGAGCTGTCAGCACTGAAGGCATCAGACATGTATTAATAATCATCCCATCACCTCTGGAGCTGTCAGCCCTATAGAACATGAAAGACCCGGACTAGTCCTCCTTCAAATCAGCCCTGGCTAATTGCTTTCAAACGCAGTGGCCTTTGACCCCCCTGCATGGTCACAAAAGGTGTCCCCGCCTCGACCGGCATTGTTATGCAGAGAGGACTCTGTCCTCTACCGGACTCTTTAAAACTATTTTCAAACGCTGGCGGTTCAAGGGTAGTTTGTATTCTTCTGCCTGAAGTGTTCACCGTGAATAGGATTCACTGGGGTTGAAAAATTCCCCAGATAACATCCAGTTAGCCACTGGTGGGTAAACATGCTACCTTTTCACTGATGTCTCGTCACTCACATTTCAGTGAAGGTCTTTGCCCTATAAAATAAGGGAATCCTGAAAAATGTGGGATTTTGAAGATATTTTACCAAATAATGGAAAGAACTGAATTATTGTTCAAAAGAAGAGGTGCAGTGAGGTGTGTGCAGATGCTGAGTGCTTTCTAAAAAGACATAGCCATCATCACTCAGGTCTATTATGCACAGTACCTTACCACACTCTGACCTGGAAACTTAAAGAAATCATGCAATATGTAAAAATATATAGAAAGGATTATACGACAAAAACAATAAAACCTTTTGCTAAATATGAAGATTTTCTAAGTGAGCTTTAGGGATTGGAGCTTTTAAATTGTTCAACATTTAAATTTAAGATTTTAAGGAGCCGGCAAGTTTACTTTGTAAAAGTGCAAAGAACAATCTTGATAGTTAGATTGTTTTGTTACCATAGCTACAATCTGATGTTATGAGTTTAATTTTTGAGTTTGAGCTCTGTTTGTTCACAAATGTCATACTTATATATTTATTTGTTTTCTCAGCAATTTACAATTATCACTGATTGCTTTTAAGGTTGGCCCCTTTCCCCAGATTCCATTAAATCTATATTGAATGCTGTTGTTGGTGCTGATATTCATAGCAGTGAGAGGGGCTCCTGAATCAAATTCTGCACAAGGCAACATATAACATTGGACCGGCCCTGGATGGTGTGCTAAATCCACTGTACTATCGCTAATGGATACAAAGGGACAAATGGAGAGATTTATTTTATGAGACACTGCTAATCAGTAAGCTATCTCATTTTCCTGACTGTCTACTTTTTAATAAGTGCCACAGAGTCTATTAGGTTTTAAGGAACAAGTTTTTCCGCTCTCCACGCGGCCCCACGCAGAAAGTCTGCCTGACTGTAAGTAGAGAAGGGATTTGTTCTGCCGCAGTTTGAAGCATTATGGCACTGCAAAAAATAAATGGATAAAAAAACTACATGCTGCGACTGAAACACAGTCCCACTAATGCACCGTCCCACTGAGGAACACATAGACAACAGACATAGAGCCACGTGCTAGGCCAACGTCTGTTAGCTGTAAACGCATCTTTGTTCACAAAAATACATCATTGTCACTGGATGGCATGCTCAACACGCACCCCTGAAAGTGTGACAATAGGTTATATTTGTGGTTCATATCAAGTTGCACAAGCAGAGAAAACACGGTGGCTTTTAAACTTAACTCATACCTTGATTCTGTATTTTCCGAAGAAAAATGATTCCTCACTGGGGGTTCATATAAATTCTGATACAGATGAAACTTTTCTTCAGGAACTCCTTCCAGTTTGAGTGAGAGGTGGGGTGCGAACAGCACCAAGGTAAACCTGAGGGTTAGACCTTGACAGTTTGCTACATGACCAACATGAGAGGTGCCAGCTGTGTGATTGGTGCGCTCCCAGGTTTGTGCCTGTTCAATGTGTCATCTATAGACCCATCTTTCAGGAATGATTCAGCTCTGCTGGTGAAGTACAGATTGCAGCACATACGCTTGCTGTCCAGGGTCACTGATGTATTTAAAAACACTATTTTAAACTTTTATTTTATATTTTGAACAGGCAACGTTTAGTCTGGTGTGGGGTCAAACCTGGCGTCCCACCAGGCTTATAATACACTGGGGAAAACCCGAAGTTTCTCTAAATCTTGCTGGGACATCAGTACTTTAATCCTGGAAATGGACTTCATTGATAGAAGGTTGACATCGTAACTGCTTTTATGTGGATCTGAAGCGCCACTCATGATTCCATAACTATCATGAGTGTAGTTATGGTAGTAAATTTTATTTACTGTTATAACCTGAGCTGGTGGGAGCATATAAATATTGAATAAAGAGGGTCATAAGATTGAGCCCACATGTAACTTCTGTCCACTTCAATGAGAAGTTTTCTATTGAAACAAAGAAATCTTTATTTTATCTTTATTAGAAAGTATTAGTACTGTGGTAACTACAAAAACCAGACTGAAAAACATCAAAGCGGCTGGTTATAGTTAGGAAGATATTCAACTGATGAAACAGCTTTTTCAATAACTTTGCTGATAAATGAGAGGTTGGAGATCAGCCTGTAATCCTGAAGCAGTGATTTGTCCAGATTGTTCTTTTTTATCAGTGGTTTGATAGCTTCTGTTTTTAAAGCTTGAGGGAAATCATATGAGGAAAAGGAGGAGTTTACTATTTGAATCAGATCAGAGGGAATGACAGGCAGAGCTTTCTTAAAGAAAGGTGTGGGTAGGATATCAAGACAGCACGGAGAGGAGCTTTATTGATTTATAATTTCTTCTAAGCCTTTATAGTTGTCTAGTTGAAATTTAGTGATTTTCTCTGCATTTATAATGCTTGGGCATAGTATTGGTACTGAATTTGCTATTGATGTGCAGATTAATCCTGTAATCTTTTATACTTTTTCTGTAAAGAAGTTGGCAAATTCATTGCAGGTTTTGTCAGCGGTTCAGGTTTACTGAAGGGTTTTGTGAGCCTGTCAGTTAGTGCAAATAAAGCTCAAGCATTGTTCATATTGCTATGATTTCCGCAAAGAAAGTTTGGACCAACGTCATATTGAAATGAATGGGATGTCACTTAAGCTCATATGTCAGTCAAGGCAGGTGAGCGAATATTTTTGGCAATATAGTGTATTAGAATACCATTTGAAATGATTGCCATCTCCAGTTTAGCCATATTTTAGAAACACACTGTAGCTTTAAGGGGAGTTAGCATGTGGAAGGCGTGTTGTCCACTGAGTGAATGAAGCTTTGTTAGAACCGATGAACAAGGTGCTTTCAGGCTGGCTGGATCCCAAAGCCATACAGATGGGAAGCCGTTTTAGGCAGATCCAGTCCCCCGGTCCACATATACTCTTCATTCTCACAGTTGGCTGCAAATCTGAGCTGTTATGTAGAATTCAGCAAAATGCTCGGCTTGCATTAAAACTGAAAGGACAAACCTCTGTTTTTACATTTGGAGTCCTTAAAAAAAGAAGGTAGAAGCAGACTAGCAAGTGGTACATTTAGCTAATAAAAAACAAGCAGTTCATTTACTTTAATTATCCATCTTACATGAAGCTGCAAATGTGATATGGATGAAAGTATGTGAATGAAAATATATCTTTGCTAAATCTGTTAATCAGTTACATTTATACCCTTTTATTTTTTTCAAGGGTGTTTTAGAATTAGGACTTGAGATCATCAAATGCCGTTCAGATAAATAAATAAAAAACACACACAACAAAAACAAAACAATAAACAATCTTTTCTCAAGATGAATTTCTTAGCTCCTAATGATTACAACCTAATCTGACGAAGCTCTTATTTCAGTATGTCAAGGCAAACTTCAGTAAGTGACAAACTTCCTTCTAGTATTCCTCTCAAAACGAATTATCATCATCAACAGCAAAAATCTAGTTTTTGAGGGAAATTCCACAAGGATCACTTCTAAAATGCCCCTTTCCATTCAGCTGCCGACATTTAACAGCAGTCGCTTTCTGCTCTGTTGTGGGAGTCACCACACAAAGCAGAGGTAATCTCCATTCTGTCATATTTTGTTAGTGTCAGCCCAGCCAGGGACCAAACTGTCACTAGTCCTTTGTTCCTTGGCATCTACAGATGATGTTTTAAAAGCATTCACTCTCATAACTAGGCTCCCTCCAACAGTAAATACATGGTTGTCGGCAGTGGAAGGGAATAGACTTGTGCTGTAAACGCAACAATAGCTGTGAGTGTGTGAAATATTTGGTAGGAGAGGGAGAGAAAAGCCAGCTGGAGAATCTGGAACCTAGCTATGTTAACACACAGTTATGGAAAAAAGAAAATCTCTATGAGTATAACATGATGAAAAATCTTTTCTCCATGTGTCTAATCCATTATCCCTCAGTAAGGTAGATGTGTACTGCCTGTTTTTAAGACAAAATATTTTGATTATGTTCTCTAGAGGAAGCCATATGTTCAAGTTAAAATGCATGAGGAAAAATGTCCCTAAATGCCAACAATTTACTGAGCTTAAAAGTAGGAGGGATCTCAGGCATTAAAGATCTACAAGTGTATTGTGAAAATATCCGTAAATGAATATATGAGTTTATATTGATGTATGGTTCATGAGGCGGGAACAGAGGCAGACAGAGACACTCATGAACTATCACCGTTCTGCCTGTTGCCTCAGAGTTAAAATCAGCCAAGCTGAGTAAAAGCAGGGAATATTAATAAATGCACTGTCTAATCTATTCACAAGATATTCACATGCTGAGCACGTTGAGAATTGACTTCTGGATCAGTTAGCTTTACAGGGGAAGGTGTTTGGGGTCACTAACACATTTTCTAATCTTGCAAAATGAATGCACAAATGCTTTCCCAAACAGTCTCTTTAAGATCAGCATAACAATTATACAATTTTCCGCTGCGCTAAGCCCCACAGGTAGGCTGAAAAGTGTTAGAGTGGCTGTCTGACTGGTCTCCATGATATCAAGTCAGTCATTAAATGCTGTCACATAGTTCTGCCTGAGTGATTCACTATTTGCATCGAACAGAACCCAAGAAATGTCCCTTTAAAAATAGTCAAACCACAGCTGTGACCTTCATTTTAAAGCCTAAGAGGAAAAAGACTGCTTTTCAGTTTTTGTTGAAAACTGTTTGTGTGGACCCTATTCTCATGACCTGGACAGAAGCACAGGGGCTCTGCTCTCTGCTGCCAGCTGAGGTCTGAGAAGGAAGTGGGGGTGGGCTAAGTCATTACAACTGCTGCTGAGTTACAAGGGCTTCAGCTCTGAAAGTAGAAAGTTTCATCATGCTGCCCACTTCCACTGCAGCTCTTCTGTACTGTCAAAGCTTCTATTCTGGCAATTGTTAGATGTGAAAAAAAGCAATCTGTTAATCTTTTAGTTCAGCAGCATGATCTTACCATGAAAATATGTGAACACCTACATTTTATTCAGTGTGGAAAAATGAAGTGCTCAAACTTAAATCACTTGAAGTTAATTTAAAACATGGTTTATGTTGCATTTAGTAGAATTCACTGAAAGCGGAGCCAAAAATGTTCCCACTGGTGATTCTAACAAAAATTCTAATAAAAACAAATATTTTCTTAACTTGATTGTTTTATGTTTTATACTTACCAAAGTACAGCCAAAATGGCTACATAGTCTTATATTCAATATGCAGAATCAAGCACTGTACCACATTTCCAAGAAAATAATATATTGTACATTTTTTTCTGTAGCTAAAGAAAGAAAAATACATCTAGAAAGAAACTAGAAAAGACATTGAATATTGGTCAGATCCATCCGTTGCTGCACCACTCCCCCCATGATGCAATGTTACAGTTCACAAATAGTAAAGGCATGGTGAGTGAGTTTAGCTCAAGGCTTTTCTGTTTTTGTCTAATGTTTCACTCCAAATAAATACACAGGAAAACACAGATCATGACATACTCTACCTACAGAACCACAGTAGCCCCACTATCTATTGTCACCCAGAACCTGCAGCAGAGGGGTCTGCCCTCTGTTCCCTATGGAATGGCATCGTAGCACTTTTCTAATGCTTTGCTGATTCAGAGCATTTCATCGTTGGCCTGAAATTACCTAATGTTCGTTATAAAGGTGTTTTTTGGACCACTTAAGTCACTGATTTATGAAACATATGCCTGGTGGTTATTACTGCTGCCTTACAGCAGGGTTGAATCCTTGCCTGAAGTCTTCTGCCTGGAATTTGCATGTTCTACCCATACATGTGTAGATTCTCTTCAGCTACTCTGGGTTCCTCCCAAAGTCATAAAATATGATTGTTGGGTAGGGATGTGCAATATGACATAAAATTGATATCTGTTGTGATGAGTGGCTGTAATGATATATGTTTTTTGTATAAAGCTTACAATAGAAAAAATTAAATAATTAACTGGAATTTATATACATGTGTGTTAAAATTTTTATTTTAACTGGTGTTTGTGGATGTTATTCGTATGTAATGTTTGTAGCTGTTGTTTTATGCTGCTGGCTATCATTACCATGTCTCCCTTTTTAGGGAAACCTGGCAATGATAGGCAGCAGCTTAATCTCAATGATGATCACTTGGTTAAATCAGAGTTAAATAAATAAATTAAAAATATATCTCTATATAGAAACACACTAGCTTTAATGTGTTGACTGTCTGCTTGAATCCTGCTTTTTCTTCCCAGAGTTGTGACTGGAACTTGTGGTCAGCTGCATTGCTGGTATCAAAGCAGATGCTTTGTTTTGAGGTGGTAAAACAAATGATTGCATTCCCCCATGACTCTACATGGGGGGAATGTAGAGTCATGGCGGCAACAGATAGATAATCTACAAAATTTGACTCATGACACACAACAATGCATTTTTGAAAAGACTTGTTTTATTGATCTACGTCCCTTAAACCTTTGATGTTTATGTTAGCTCTTAAATGTTTAATGGGATTTCCTGCTCTGCACCTAATGAAATCAAGAACATTTTAAAAAAATTTAAAATTCAAAAATACGTTATTAATCCCAAAGGGAAATTAAATGTTGTTGTAATTTAGATTCTTCACATGGTTTTTGAAGATAGTGATGGCTTTTGGCAGGAAAGATCTTATGTAGCAGTCTGTACTTCACAGAAACTGAAGAAGCCTCTGACTGAAGATACTCTGCCTTCACAAGACATTGTGAAGAGGATGGTCAGGGTTGTCCATAATGTTCTTGATCCTATGAAGAATCCTTTGCATAATCATCTCCAAAGGTTAGGGTTTAATATAGGGTTCATTCCAACACATTCTCACTCCCAACTCGTCATATATTGACGCGTACTGACCAAGCGTCACATCTTGACGCCTCGGGTACCCCCTTTGCGTCAATACTTGACGATTTGGGACGGCTCCCTCAGCGTCACATTTTGACGATTTCGGAAAAACACACATTTTACGTGGATTATTTACGCAAAAGTCTGGTGCAAACGCTGCCGAACCTTCAAAACCCCACGATTTGGTTAGGTTTAGGGCAAAAATTAGGGTTAGGCATAGGGTAAAACTCATCGCGTCAATATCGGACGCGAAGGGGGTACCCCACGCGTCAAAACGTGACGATGACGGATTGACCATGCGTCAATATATGACGAGTTGGGAGTGAGAATGGGCTGCT